>LD365689.1:14058-26337 GCA_001465055.1 Ptychodera flava | reverse complement strand
TGACGTCTTCGTAAACTTGCCAACTGGGTACGGGAAGTCTGTTGGCTGTTGTCTTCACATGCTCTCCGTATACTTTCACGGGAGTTTCAGCATGGTCACTGTCTACAGAGTACATTTGCCCCGGACATTTGCGACGAGCTCAATGTTGACTATCGCATATTGAAAACACATGCATTTGTCTTGGTTTTTCGGAATGAATATTCAAGTAGGTCAAGGGTCATATTTAAATTTGGTTCTCCGCCTGTCCTGATGCGTCATCACAGTGGAATGCAGTGGTAGTCACCAGACCCTCGTCGCTTCGCGACTCGGCGCTTGTCGCTCCGCGACTCGCCATGTCCTACCGCCAGCGGCGCACTTTGTAGTGGCGAAGCGACGAGGTCTGGTAAAACGAGACTATGCCCCTCGCTACTTAACGACCAACAGTCGTCATCAAGTTATCGTCTCTGATTGCGAAAATAATAGAATTCAAGTATTCACGTTCGATGGAGAATTCATATTTCTGTTTGGTGGCCCGGGTCCTGAAGTGGGAAAGTTCGATGGTGTCGGAGATGTTCGCGTCGACATGTATGACAACATCTATGCCTGTGACACGAACAACCATCGAGTGCAGAAATTCACCAGTAAAGGGAAGTTCATCTGTTGCATTTTGACAGAAACTGATGACATCTGGTTACCCGTTCACATCGAAATACCAAAAGGCTCACCGGATATAGTTATTATCTACGACAAGGAAGATCTGCAGGAAATCAAATACTACACACGTGATTGTAATGTTGAAGATTAGAATGTTTCACAAGCCCAGGCAGTTGATTAGCCTGAGATGATCCGTCACCGAAAATGCTGGTCAGAAATGAACGCTTTACCAATGAAATAGCAGCTTTGCTGCAGAAAATATATATTCTAGATCTGTACAACTCGGAAGAAAGATGTCTGTCAGTAAATGTAACCTAAACAACTCATTAACCCTTACAGACACTTTTAAGCATTTGACAATGAATTCAGATTGCTATTTTGATAGTTTCCTCCGGACATAGTGTGTTCATATGTCGCCAAATTCTGGTCGTTGTTCCTGTTATATCAAAGTCAATTACTGCTTTATTTTCACTACAAATCTAGTTATATCAAAGCCGAATATTATCTCTATTCTCCGAACATAAACGGTGCATTTGCATGCTCAAAGAAAGTCGCTCATTTTTCGTCTTGGTCTTCGTGGCCTCCGACTGATACACTAACTGGTAGCTTACGCGATAAAGCTTGAAGAAATACTGGAAGTCTTTGTAGCCATCACCTAAACTCTGAAGAAACATTATCCAAAACAACTCATTATATTTTGTTCCGAGACTAAGATGAGTTCAAACAAGAAAGGAAAGCTATAGTCATCCTAGGCGGGGGGTGGGGGGTGGGGTTACGGCAATCACATCAAAGAGAGTACCCAACCTAGTGACATCATAGGATATCGCCACAGTGTATTGGCGACTGTACTCATACTACAAGTTTGTCAATGACTACATTGCGCCTTTTAAACACCGCCGACAAACTACTCATACCCAAATTATACAAGCACTAGAGGAAGTAATGTAAAATAAAAGGAATCCACAATTTGGTCAGTACCTAAGTGATCATTTCCACTATCAACAAAAAGAAATCGATTGCAAGTGTACCAACCGCCGGGGATACTACAATAAGGTTATAGGAAATGTCCAAAATAGACTCAATTAAAGAACAGAAGAAGAAATCTAGCAAAACAATCTAACTATAAATACAGCAAGCCTTCAAGAAACTCCAATTTTAAGCAATGTGGATCACAAGCCAACTAAAATATATCAATAAGTGACTAGAATGACTTCCAGCTATCCGATCCACGGTTCAAGTATTCAAAGCAGCGAAGCTCACAATGTATAAGTCTCTTGGATTCTTCAACACACTTATTGAGGAATTTCGAGGAAAGACAGGCTTTATTGAGTCAGTTTCTTACAAAAATGAGCACGAAACAACGAACTGTTGGAGAAAAGAGTTACAGAGGTGGAGAAAAAAGTTGACGAACAAAAACAATATACCATAAAAGGTAAAACTTAGAGATTTACGGAGTAGCCCAAACTAAAAGCGAAAATACCAGCTTCGTTGCACTGAAGGATTGGAAAAGAATTCACAAAGATAATTCAGTAGAAGATATAAAAGTAGCTCTTGGGATTGGACGACAAGAAGTAAAAACAGAAAACATCTCAGCGGATGGCACAGACCATATAAGAACAAGACAAAGACAAAAGACCATTATTCGTTTAACCATCCGGACAAAAGAACCATCAAGAAAACTACAAAAGACTTGCTTGGCCACAAAGATGAGAATAATATTTTCGTAAATGAAAAGTATACAATATTATAAAATTAACCTTCTACGTCATGTCAATGAAAAACGAAAGTTACGTGGCTACAATATTTTATAGTTCACAAAAGAAATATTTATGTAACAAAAACCAGGGGATGAGATCCATTGTAATAATTTTAATAAAAAGGGGCCCCATAAAATTGTTTAAACGGTAGTTACCTACAAATACATTCTGAATTTATTCAATTTTTTTTTTAATTTGATTCTGTGTACGGGTTTGTTTAGAACTGTTTATGACCTAAGTGACGTAACTTGTAAAAGTATCCCTTTCACGTCATATAATTTTGATGACACGTTCAATTAATTCGTCTGGTATTCGTTGGCAGTAACGAGCAAGCATTTTGAAGAGCTCTGGTTATTTTATGAAGATATATTCACAAAAAATTCAAAGTTATAGGGATGTCTGAAACTTGGGCCATGCATTATAGTCATTTTTTCAATCTTGATTCGTGCCATTTGGAAAATAATTGGCGAGAAATCGGAAAGGGGGTGTTGCAGCTTACATTCACAGTTCTATCAAAGATAAAATACTTGCTTTTCAAGTAATACATTCAGACACACTTTTGTTAGAAATAATTGATAAATAGCAGACCATCATCATAGGTATATACAGAAAACCAAATACAAATATATCATATTTTGAAACCAGCCTCTTACATGTACTTACTAGAAAATTGACAAAATGCTTTTTATGTTAATTGGCAATTTAAATATGGATTTCTCGAAACAAGATAGTAGCATAACTTTCTTACGAATATGGCATGCTGAAATTTTAACAACCTGTGAATCACTGATACGTCTGAAACTATCATTGATTATATATTCCACTATAAATAATTGTCAATTTTATACAAGTACTATTGGTGCAGCTATTTCATACCCTCTACCGGTCTTTGCGATATTTCCGAAAATGTTTACTAATGTTTATATGAAGGGTACAGTATTTTATATATGTTACAGGTATTTTTCGTTTAATGACTTTCGACAGGATATTTCACAGCAAAATAGAATGAAGTCTCCTTGTGCACAGATGAATAAAATGAAGCTGACAATACGTTTTTCTCAATTTTAATCAATATTATAAGAGAAATTCTCCAATAGAATCACGTTATCCATAATCAGTGTTGAAACGTAAATAAGTGTTGCAATCTAAATTGGTGTTGAAATGTAAATTAATGTTGAAATGTGAACAAGTTTTAAATGTAAACTTAGGACTACTAAGTAAGTTCCAAGAAAGATCTGCTGTCCATGTGATGTTGTAACGTCAACGTACAAAGGACACTCGTTTGCTAGACTCTGTCTATTAGGAGTGTTTACTTCGTAAAAACCATTTAAGGTATAATATACTAGCTGCCTTACATTCCTTCGTTTGCCCCGTTCTGTGGTTTGTGGTCTCGTACTGTAGTGTCCCTTGTACTTCCCGGAAACAGTTGTGGTGATGAGTCATTCAAGAAGTCTTCATCTGGTTTGACTGCAACACAAAGACAAAGACAAAGCCTCAAAGCTTGATTGGATACGTCAAGTCATTGAATTTAAGAATTTTATTTTACATTATATAATTATATAATTTTTTTTAGTTACTCACCGTGTAAAATATTTGCGTAACGCTCAAAATGCTTAATTAGTTTAACAAACCCAAGTTCATAGATCAACAATCATTAGTGCCCGTACAGTGGAACCACATTTATAAAAGCAAGACTTTCCGGTCAACTTGCAAAGCAAAGGTATTTATTCACGATACATGGATAAGATTCGGAAAGGGATGAGGTTTGTATACCAAACACAGGAATGGACTTAAGTATGAGCTTTGACAACATTCTACCGACGCTACTTCGCCGAACATTTGAGTGCATCACGTGAATTACGCTTTTTTCATAAACTCCAATACCGACGCTCATAGTATTGGTATGTCGCGATAACCAAACCGCACTTTGGTGATCCTATCGGTAGACTTCATTCTTCAAGTGGGCAACTCCAAAAATTCACTTTTCTGTTAGCAGTTCATAGCCGAAATAGAATTTAATAATGTTAAATTTACACTAAGAAACGTATTTTTGGGTCAAATTAATTATGCAAGTTTGTAGCATTAACTACTTTGACAACAAGAGTGTTTCAATGTATTTGCATTTCTACACATAGATAAGTAAGATGCAGTATATTTGCTGTAAGTATTTACATTTAGGATGTTTAATTAGATACTTGCCAATTTGGAAACGGGAAACGATCATAATTCTCTGTGGTCATTAAAAACATAATTCAGGTAAAAGTATAGTCGATCTGGACAGCTTTCAAATAACACAGATGATGTACAAAGTATTGGTGACGCCAATATTAACGGCAGAAAATACAAAATCAGAAAAGTTATTAATCAAAGTGTTTGTATGTATTCTAAGACGACTTATTGTATGCTTACGAACTACATCGCATGTTATATTTTTTCATTTTTTGGCTTCGTTTTATGCAACATGGTTCTATGTAACATGCAAAATAATGTTTATATTTTAGCTGTTAATTTTGAAAATAAATTTTCTAGGAGAAAAATTTCGTGTGTTATGGCTCCATTAATGTAATGAACAAGATTGGAACTAATTTCGTATAATAATTGGATCTTTATATTTGTCAAATTTCTCAAAAGTGTTAGGTGCCCTATAGCTGAATGTTGCAATATTACAAATTACTCATAAAACAAGTGTGCAACTTAAAGAGAAAAGCAGAGGTTACATTTGCAGATTAAATTGACATTACTTCATCATCCGATTGTCCAAATTTGTTCCAATCGTGTTGATGATGCAGTCAGCTATGCCTACACCGAGTGAGATGGCTGCTTTCGAAGTTAAAGCTGAACACAAAATCTGGCAATGCCTATAACTATAAATACAGCTTTTGAAAAGGTCTAGTTTGAAGTCATTGTGGTGGGGGTGTACATTAAATAGTCAGCGGTAGCTAATATGATGACAGCCCTCAGTTTGAACGAAAATTGAGCGTGCTTTTGCAGAGGTTTTATTAAGTTTCGAAGTAGGGGGCTAGAATGGAAAAGTAGGTGGCTTGCAGCTGCCATGACCACAAAGCGGATGCGTCGGGGTGTTCCCCCTCCCGGCCGAAGGCCGGCAATCCTGAAAAATGAGCTAAAATTTACTTTTTACAGCTTACAGTCACTTGAATTTCTAGTATTTTCAGGGAAATAGTCAGCAGTGTTCCAGGGCAATTTTTTGTTCATATCATAAAAGCCATTTTCCTGGGGGATTAGGCCTAAATATGATAATTCATAATTAAAAATGATAAAATGTGGTAATGTTGACTATAGTTTGAACAAAGAAAACAAGTCTTTAGAGCCTCTATGCTTTTAGGAGGTAAACTATAATAATTCACTATTATTAATGATATAAATTTGATATGTAGATGATATTATACAGTGTTACATCTAGACAGGGGGATAGGGGATTCCACCTGTGTTGAAATGTTGGCACCCCCAATTAATTTGTCAAGGGGACCACTCCCCCTTCCATGAAATGGTGCCAGTCACACCTTAGAGGTACAAGTAGAACACACGAACTGGTGAAATGCCCCCGAAATTTTCTGGTAAAGGGTGCCATCGTGGATGAAACACTCATAATGTTATGCTTCAAATTAAGAACCCTGATGTTTGGTATGGAAATCTGTAAATGAAGAACTTTGATACCACTGGGGAGGTAAAAAGGATAATTTATATAACGAATGATGATAAAAAATGACAATCATTACCATATTTCGCAAATAGAATCAAAGACCCGCAAGGTTATTTGACTATATGGGTATGCAAAGGAAGAACCTTGATATAGGATATGAAAATTTGTACGTTCAGAAGCTCACATTTGGATTTACCCTGACGATCGCTTTTGAAGTGAATTTTGAGTCGAGCTAACGACGGCCGACTGGTGTAGTATGCACGTTTTCATTAGCGTATATAAAGGTCACCAAATAGGAATCAGCAATTCAGGTAGCCAATAGAATCGTCAATTGCAATTCCGATTTTTATTGAGGCAGCTACAATACGCAAGACCGTGCTGCATCGTAGTACAAGGCGATCGTAGAAGTCGCTCGTCTCCTAAATTTTGTTTCACATAAAAGCCGTTGAAAAGTTTGGTTACACAGCTTGTGAAACTTGTCCGTATCATTTCAGAAGGTAAAAAATATTTTAGCTGTGAAAGAGTTCAAATTTCCAAAAAAGTAGCCGGCGAAATCGTGAGAGTAACCGGTCAATTTCGCCGGCAGCCGGCTCTTAATGAAACCCCTGGCTTTTGTCGAAATGTTAAGAGAAGAGTTTGGACTTTTTTGTGAAAAATTTGGAAAATTAAAACATATGTTGTAAATAGTAAAGCGGATAGTAAGGCACTGAAAGTCGATTTTATCATAAATTGTATAGGTTTTATCCTATGTGATATTTACTTCGAAAACGGTGATTGCTAGGAATGTGATAGTTAACAGTGGTGTGAACAGACTCAAAGTTTGGCTGAGAAACAAAAGATGCAAAAATTCTTGTCAATATCAGAAAGGATATTTTTAAAGATTTGAAAAATTGTTTATCAAGGGCGACTTTTGAGCCTGTCAGATATTGTTTAAGATAATTGTGATCATGTGACTGTGTAAGATATAGTTGTTGTGCTGTAATAATAGGCCAATGTATCTCGATATTCACCCGGAATTACACTGTCGATAGTGGGGCGCTGTGGAGTAAAAGGTGCATATGTTCGAAAGTCAATAAACCTTACACCTTCTTTGTCCACGAATAAAGCAAATTTAGGCAAGTTTAACACAAATGAACCCCAACTATCGACAAGTCTGACATATGTACTCATCCGTAGCAACTTTCTTGTGTGTTTTGTTCGTTTGTTTGTTTGTTTGTTTGTTTGTTTGTTTGTTTGTTTGTTTGCATTGCTGAAATAGAACTGGGTCCTACGATAGAGGGCACTAGACCAGGTTCTTCATTACAATACTATTTGGACGGCAGGCAGATAGGAATGTAAATAATCCTTCAGATAGTTCGCACTCTGTCTTCATCAATGCCTATACAGCTATACATTACTCGGTAGCAACTGTATAGTTATGCCCTTATATCGATCTATCTATCTATCTATCCCTCTCTCTCTCTCTCTCTCTCTCTCTCTCTCTCTATATATATATATATATATATATATATATATATATATATATATATATATATATATATATATATATTTATTATAGTGAGTAGTGACATTACACCAAGCCTCAACGGGCTTATTAGTCACTATTAGAAAGTGGTACAATTTCATATGAGGGACTGTGCCTAAATAAATGAAAAAAGAAAACATTACAAAGACTTCTTGTCTTATATTATTATAGTAGGAAAAAGGTCAATGACAAAGGTTAATTCTTATCGTTTTTCGTATGATATGGATTGTCTTTTCCCATAAGCCCTGGCGATAAAGTTCGCCGTGCTTCGACTAATGTTTTTAATTAAGTGTTCCAGTTTCTGTGTATCAGTAAGACCTTGAAAGCCATCGATATGATTTCCAGCAATACCAAATAAATTCTCACGATATTCATTGTATAAAGAACAATGTATGAGAAAACGAATTTCATCTTCAACAGCATTTTGTTCACAAAACATACACTTTCTTTCCTGTAAAGCTTCCCCTCTGAATCTTCCTGTTTCTACCTGTAATGGTAAAATTCCAAATCTAAATTGAGCCAAGAAAGAAGGTGTACTACGATCCAAGTTACATGACAAATATGACTCCCTTCCGTAAAGTGATCTGAATTGTCTGCAGGTACGTAATTTTGGTATATTACTTATATTGTTTGACCACGAGTCTGCTGCATCAGCAAGGAGTTTCTCTTTTAAATTACGAATATCACAAAGACCTCCATTGTCTAGAACATCAATGTCTACATAATCAAAAATTTCATTCATTTCGAAACTCCAATTATTTACACATAACGTGTTGTCCCACATGAAAACACGCTTACATAATCTATTTGCATCCATTTTTAGCTGACGTGTGTAAACACGTAGGCTAATGTCATGGCGATGTCTGTCTGTCTGTCTGTCCGTGTGTGTGTGTGTGTGTGTGTGTGTGTGAAGTTATGCAATATCGGTTTTTTTCCGCACAATGGTTTCCCTATGGAGACGATAATGACAGTGTAGGCATATATCAAGAAATACTGCACAAAATTTCATGAAACTTTTCACAGATGACAATCTCAGAACATTATGATGATACTGTGAGTGTCATGTCCATTATCTTCTCATTTGCATATTTAATGAACTTTTGTTATTAGTGAGATAACTCTGAAACTCCTGCACCAAACTTGATGATACTTGAAACAAATATTGATCTGATATATATCTAATAATAGTTAGAAGCATTGGGCAGTGTTAAGTTAATAAATAGCTCATTTGCATATTTTATGAAGTTTTGTAATTAGTCATATAACACCGAAATGACTGCATCAAATGTGATGAAAACTGCTGCTTATACACTGATCCGACAGATATCTAACTGTGTTGTAAGGCATTTAGTAGTGTAAAGTTAATTAAGGGTTCATTTGCATATTTAATAAACTTTGTAATTAGGTATACAACTCTGAAATAACGGCACCAAATTTTGTGAAACGTGCTACAGATATTGATTTGACAAATATTTAATTGTGCTATGAATCATTGAACAGTGTCAAGTTAATTTAGGGTTTGTTTGCATATTTAATGAACTTTGTAATTAGTGACATTACTCTAAAATTACAGCATTAAATTAAATAAAACGTGTTATAAATGTTTATCTGATGGATATCTAATTTTCCCATGAAGCATCAAATTAATTAACAGCCCATTTGCATATTAAATAAAGTTTTGTAATTAGTGATTAAACTCTAAGAGTACTGTGCAAAGTTGAAAAAACCTGCTACATATAGTGATAACATATATCTTATTGTTCTGTGAAGCGTTCTACTATTAATGAACCTGTTGTAAAACACGTGAGCATATTCAGTTCATATCTGGTTACAAATCTATTCCAAAGTCTAGCCATATTTACGTAATGCCTAGTTTTCGGAGAAACCAAACCAGTGTCTCCAATCACAGCTGCAGTTGGTGCAAATCTATGTACAACGAGGAAAAATCGCAGTGCTCTGGTTTGTACTTTGTTACAATGTTTGTCATTGTTAAAGCCCCAAACACTTGAGCAGTATTCCATTATCGGAACCACACAACTATCAAAGAGTTTTGTAAATGTTTGAAATCCCATGTTTTTTATGACTTTAAATTTTGAACAAATGTAACCAAGAGCTCTATTAGCAGATTCTGATAACGACTCTGACATTGCTTTGAAATCAAGAAAGTCATTAAAGATAACACCAAGATATTTACAGTTGTCAATATAATCTAGCTGTGCTCCGGAAAGATGAAATTTGAAAACACTTCTCTAAGCCAATCTTTTCCGAAAGTGCACAACATGAGTTTTCTTGATGTTTATCAAAAGTCTCCACTTTTTACACCACTCAGTAATGAAATCTAACATATGATGCATATTTTCTTCTATATCTGAAATGATTGCAATGTCATCGGCGTATAGTAGGATTGACACATTATCGTCACCTATCTGTGCGCCCTTTTTAAGATCTTTTAAACCCTTCGCCATATCATTAATAAACAATGCAAATAATGTTGGCGATAAGTTGTCACCTTGTCTAACTCCGGTTTCTGTATTAAACCAGCCAGAGTAAGAATTGTTCACTTTCACTCTTGCTAAAGTATTTGAGTACATTGCAGAAATCGAGTTGTACATCTTTCCGTCAACATTGTTGATTAAGAGTTTGTAAAGAAGTAACTTTCTGTCCACAAAATCGAATGCTTTTTGTATGTCTATGAAAGTTACAAAAGTCGTGAGATTATTATTCAGTCTATTTCTGATAATTGAAGTCAAAGTAAAAACATGATCTTCACAAGATCTGTCCTTGCGGAAACCATTCTGTTTTTTCACTAACAGATTGTTATTATCAAGGAAAGAAATCAGCCTATTATTTAGTACGGCACTATATATTTTTGAGATAACCGATAATAAGCTTATACCCCTATAATTGAGTAGAACTCTGATGTCACTTGTTTTACATTTCAAGATAGGTAAAATAATACTCTTTCTCCATACACTAGGTATCATACCGGAGTCAAAGCACAATTGAAAATGATGTACTAATACTTCAATGACATTGTCTTGTCTTAATACCTCATATGGTATTTTGTCAATACCAGGAGCTTTTTTGTTTTTACCTTTCAGAACAACGTTTTTCACTTGCAAAAAAGTAAATTTCCTATTAATCTCTTGGGTTTCTTCAAACATGGGGTCTGATAAACCATTTTCCAGGACAGTCTTATGATGTACAACAGTCCTATAAAAGTGATCATCAAATTGACCAAGGTCATTTCTGTTTCCATTGTATAAAGAAGAAAAATCCTGTTGCCAGGTGTTCAAGACCAACTTGGAATCAGAAATAATATCATTCTTCTCATTGTACACTTCCATTGGAATATTTTTTCTGTTCTTCTTACCAGGACCAATACACCTAACTTGATCCCAAAATTTTCTTGGATTATCTGTACAAATACTCTCAATTTCTAACTGAAAACCTTTCATAAAGTTTCGTTCATGGAAACGTAAACGTTTGTCAAAAAAATGCTGGGCGTTTTTAAAGTGTGTTCTTAATAAATGATAACCCGTATCAGATTTGTTACATTTCAAAACCTTTCTCTCTTTCCTTCTCATATCCTGCCATAGGGACCTTAACTCCTCATTCCAAGAGGGCTTGTTAGACTTAAAACGCTTTCTGGTTTGTTTTGTACAATCAACGTACGGAATAGATTCGTTCATATTAGTAACTATGCAATCACAGAGACTACCATACATAACATCAATATTGTTTTTTCTTTCAGCATTATTTTCTATCTGATCTATAAAAATCAAAAGCGCTCTTTTAGTATTTTTCCCCAGTTGCATAAAATCAATAGGAAAAGAGTCTAACCTGTACTTTCTATAAAGAGATTCGCCTTCAGTTCGATTAGCAGGCTCAACCGTACTAACATTTATAGCTGGCCTGGCCAAAAACTTAAAACCCTGTAGAGAATGGTCTGGTATTTTACAGCGCTCATGAAGATAGTGAAGTAAATTATGTCAAAAGCATCGAAAGCATAAATTGCAACTTGGTTTAAGTTTGCAAAGAAATGTTTCAAAGTCAGCTAAATAGGTTCATATGAATTCTGTAGGAATTGAATGGTACTTGATTTATGATTAAGTGTAAACATCTGTCTGTCTGTCTGCCTATCTGTATGTATGTATGTATGTATGTATGTATGTATGTATGTATGTATGTATGTATGTATGTATGTATGTATGTATGCATGCATGCATGCATGCGTGTGTGTGTGTATGTATGTATGTATGTATTTATGTATGTATGTATGTATGTATGTATATATGTATGTATGTATGTGTGTATGTGTGTATGTGTGTATGTATGTTTGTATGTATGTATGTAGATATTATTTCCAAAAATTACATTGACAGTCATCCTTTTCGGTACACCCAAGATATCACCTTAAATTCAACTGCACTGTGTATCTTTTGTATTAGTATCAATCAGAAACCATCTCCTTAGTTACATTAACGTGGCAAAACTTGAGCTTAAAATAACAAAAGATGCAGTTCAAAGGAGCATAATCGAGCCGGATTAAACGCTTATTTTAGACGAAAAAATGTCACACTACTTTGGGTAAGATCCTATTCTGTATTTAAAGATCCTGATGCTGTTAAGTGTTTGAATGATATCCATGACAAATATGTTGTCGTCCCTGCTGATAAAGCTGCCAATAACATTGTATTTGT
>LD365680.1:9896-43308 GCA_001465055.1 Ptychodera flava | reverse complement strand
CTCTCTCTCTCTCTCTCTCTCTCTGTGACAGAAAAACGGTATGACCTGAGCGATCATCTCATGAAATGAGTATATCAAGATTAGTAGCGAAACGTAGGAAATAATTCAATTTACATAAGACTTCACAACACAGTGAAAAGATAACAGTACCAACTGAGCTTGGTCTATGCATGATTTTTCGGAGGCAATCTCCAAGTGCTTAAGTGAAGAGAGCTCCATGAAAATCGGCCTCCCTTATGCTAATTGCTTCATTGACGCTCTTGCGTACGCTGTATCAAGCGCACAGAAGGCAGATCCTCTGAAGTGTACGTGTGAAGATCGAAAGTCAAACCAAAAATTGCACCGTTCAATAGTTACTGAAAAAGTACCTGCCTAGAAAACTCTAACGCTAACCCCTTATAATATAATTACATGCCTATTCTAGAAAGCTTTACTGTGCTATAATTATTAAATTATCTGATAATCTAATTACAGTTAACATGACAATGAAGAATATTTTTGACCTATGTACACATTTCTTCTGGAACAGGTCATCGAGGGGTAGCGATATAATTCTCTCTCTGTCTCTCTCTCTCTCTCTCTCTCTCTGTCTCTCTCTCTCTCTCTCTCTCTCTCCTGCTCTCTCTCTCATCGTTTGCTTCCTTATGTGCACTGGTTTTGCATTGCAAGTGCATTGCATCGAACTCTGCGCGTATTTTTCATATAATTATGCCATTTTCAAAAGCGAAGAAAAATGTGAAATAAAAATGACGCACGTTCCTAAAGCGCTCTCTCTCTCTCTCTCTCTGTCAGGTCAAAACAACATACCTAGGCCTAGTTAATATTTTGACCGTGTCACAATTTTACTGAATCACTTAACAAACAAATAATATTTTTGCTTCCTTATGTGCATTTGTTATATGCCAAGTCAAACCAATGATTAAGGACATCAATGCCACGTTGTCAAACATAACAACAGCAAAGGTAAGTAACGGAAATGGTAATCAGCCAGGCAATAACGATGTATATTTATCTCTCTCTCTATAAAAGGAGGTGAAATGTATACACATAAAATGATCATAACAAAAGAATCTAACATTATACTAATCAGAAAACGAGAAGAATTGAAAATTTTATTTTCTAGACGAATAGAAATCGTTAAAACTCACACAATATGTTCGTTCCAAAGCAATCAATCTATAGTTGATGCAACTGTGCCTTGATCCTGTCTAAATTAAGACTAACATCACTGTTAAAAGAAACTGCACTGGTCTTTAAATTTGTCATACTTTTTTATTGTAGATGATTGAGCGCTTTGAAGAACTATCCAAGGCGATCACAGGACTTATTGTTGCATCGACGAAAGAAAGCCAGTCAATAGCCAAAGGTGAGTTCAATTAATACAAATGGCTGAAATATTTTAATTTTAATTTTAAGAGTGGGTCAACAGAGACCACATATATTTATTTCTCCACAATGACATTTGTCTCACAGATATTTTATATGTCATGGATAGAAGTCTATCGATTGTGGAGTATTCAACATCAGAAACCGAAAATAACGACGAAGACAGCGACTGGAATTCCTTTACTAACGCCTTGCTAAATTTAGTCGACAAGTTATCAAAGTTTGTTCTTAACAACACGGAGCCCGGCATGGGCCCTATTGAGTTGGCCACACCATCTATTCTATTGAATTTGGAATGTGACTCTATAGACAATCTTGCAAATACATCTGTACAACTTGGGGATGGCAATGGCTTCCACATTCCAACTTGGGACAAGCTGTTTGCCAATCTTACGTCTGATTATGAAGTGAACAGGATCGTAAGTATATTTCCTGATATTGATTCAAAACAGCATCGTAAGTATATTTCCTGACATTGATTCAAAACTATTCTTTTGCAAAACAAAATAAAAATCCTCGCTGAGAGTGCAAGTCACCATCATTTAACATCATCTCTTTTAGTGGGTTTCACCATTCCCATTTAAAATGGCATTTCAGCGACGAAGGAGGGGAATGTGCTGTTATCCAACATGTCCTGTCGCTTGAAAATATCATACTTTTATATCTCAGAGTCTATATACGTCTGTCGTACAACGAAGTATAACAACCTGTATATTTTGTGGTATTATAGTGAGTTCAAGTGATAATGAGTTGTAGTGATATTCAAGACAAAATTGTAAAATACGAAATACGAAAGTTACGCTGAGATGGCCATTATATAAAATAACTATCGCAATACAGTCACAAGATTTGCTCGAAATTTATATAACTTTATACAACAGTGAAAATTTTATAAAATATGCGTACTTAACCCATAATAGTATCAATGTTACAGGCAGGCCGGCGTAATATTTAAACCGTTTTTAGATTGTACCGGAGAAAATTCAATTATTATTACTTCTTGTTATCCAGAATATGGGTTATAAAAGAGACCCTTGTGCATTTGTTCCTAAAACACGATCAGGCGAAATAAAAACAATTTTGTCTACCAAAAACCACAAAGGACTTTCTTTTAAGATGTAGTAAAATGCCATGATTGCTATTGTTGCCATTTGTCAAGTGGAGCCAGTGATTTGGTGACTGGTATGATATGTGTTTTAATCTTGTAGTTCCGCGCAAAGTAGGCACCATTTGATACTTTTCAAACTTTGATTTGTTTTTATTGTTTGAGGTACAGTTGAATTTGAGGTAGTATCTTCTAAAAAGAGCGCCCGAAGGGCATGTCAATGTGTACACATTGTAACTTTTACTTTGACGTTTTTTCAATCTTTGACCACTCCGTCACAAATTGCATGAATCAATCCCTAATTGAAGGATTCCGAACTTTTTGAACTTATCAGATGATTAAATTCCGTGAAGCACATGGACGCTATTCATTGATGTATGCATAACTAAATAGAGAGGAAACTTTACCAATTATTGAGATGTTAAGTAGAATACGTAATTTATGGGTATTTGCACACGCGAGTATCTTTTTACCGTGGTCCATTCGGATTTCGAGTGATACCTTTTGACGTGTTACGTAAAAGCAGAGTAGACCATTAGCATTCCTACGATTCCATTTGCTTCAACATAGGTTTTATCTACGTCACAATACTAACTCGTTTTTGAATGCTTAGAAGCAGTTGGTTACCAAGTATCATGGTATAGCCTACAAGATCCAGTTTTTTGCTCTTCACAAAGTCAGTGACTTTAGTAACAGCACAACTACAAATTTATCACCATGCGTCTGACCGTGTCTGTAGTCTAACTGTACAAATCACGCTCTTTTTGTCACTTGTTTTTCTCAGTTTGACGTCATCGTATAATAGTGCTTTTTACGGAGCCGTACAACATCGAGCTGACTTTCTAACAAATTCGATGTGCTTGGATGAAAATTATTGTCGACGATTTAAAAGATATCTTCGCTATCTTCGTTTTATTTTCTTAGATTACTTTCATTTGATGAGTAAAACGGCTCATCGCCCATCATATATGCAAATGTTTACTTGGTGCTTTCATTCATGAATCCGACCACGTTGAAATTTTGATACACCGAATGCCATTTTTACCAATCAGACGTACGGATTCGGTTACGTGAACTTGTCAATAATTGTCTCCGGCTGTCCCGACGCCGAAGGAAGCCAGCCATCAGCTTGCAGGAAGGCCTCACAGCGGTAGCGCCTGGCAGCTATGGTATCATAACCAGAGCTACTTAGAACATTTTCAATTATATTTATAAAATGAAAGCAACAACAAGATCAAAACAGCGAAAAATTGGCATTGGAGCAATATTTACAACAGAAGTAATGTCAACTTTTAAACTCGTCCTGGCAACTCAGAAATGCTGTTGATACTATGATATAATTCCTATAGTTTTACCGGTTCAAATCTGTTGTATCGACGCATATTTGAGAATTTGAGTTTTGGCTTTGCTGGACTTTTTCAGTTTATTTGTTAATTACACATATTGTGAGGTACCATACATAAATGTATGATATTTTTTCTACTGTTACAGTGCCAACGCTTGAAGGGAACTTTGTTTCAACCAAGGACCAATGGCAGTAGCAATGCAAAGACTGATGTATTGAGTTTGACCTTCACCGACAGAGATGGCAACGAGTTAAAAGGTAATCGTCTGACATATGTATCAAAATGGGAAATTATAGGCGTGGTTGCAAGTTCGTTTTTCCTAAGTGTAAGAGATACAATTGTTCTTCAGCTTCGAAATGACGCATGATGCATCCAGAACAATCAAAAGAATAACCCATGCTAACTTTATTTTGAATCACAATTCCTTAAATCTGACAAAAAATTTAAAATACACTGTGTTTTTACTTCTACCTACTTTGGACTTTTTCTTCAGTGACTTTCATGTGCATCTTGATAAAACTTAATCTTTCTGTTTATACCTATATTTGGCTCTCAGTATCCTTTAAGACACTCGTAAATTTACTGCAAGAAAAAAACTTAGTAACTACGACCATTTTATCTATTATTTATGCACTTTTTTATAATTTATATTCATTGTCTATAAATCGTGCTATTAACTCTTTTGGTCTTCCTTTCGTATTTGAGTTTTGTTTGCGTTTATGATTTTTTCATTTTTTCTTATTTAATTGTTTACTTATTTATTTATCTATTTATTCATTTATTCATTTCGTCATTTATTTCGCCATTTATTTTGTCATTTATTCTGTCATTACTTTTTCACAATTCTACTGGCTGAGTGTACTACAGTACTTTTGTTGTATATTCATCTCTAATATTGACGGTCTTTTTTCATTGCTAAAAGTGAATAACAGTGAGGAAGGCATCATAGTAACGTTTGCTACAGACCCGGCACTACTTGAAAATCAGATCCCAATTGCAGGTGACGACCTTGAAAGTGGTGATGTTACATACTTCGGATTCACCATTGAGGTTGGTAGAATTAAAACAAGATAAGGAATATTTAGAATGTTGTTTACGATTCCTATAGACTTCAAACCAGTGCTTATGCACTGGTTGAATATACAGATTAGAGGAATACACGCTTTTGGTGTCGTACTACATTCATAGTATTATCAAATCGTATTAACTTGTGTTAGCCCATTTAGGCTACTACAGGTTATTTATATTTTTGAGCAGTTCTCCAAAGGTACGGCATATGCGACAGCACAATGAACAGACATCATTTTTTTAGTCTGCTTGGTAAACTACAAACCTGAAAGAAAAGACTAATCTAATTAAATGGTTTAAACAATCGTAGCTGCATTCTAATTTCCAAGTGAAACCTGGATGCCAGTATTCATGCATTGCCATTGTGTATTTTTTATTAAAACGACTATTTTTCACACGAATTCGCCAGCTTAGTTCATTCAACTTTGTGTTTGACAGGTATCGAAACTTTTTCATGCAGTCATCGTCTGGTTTGAACATTCGTATGCCATTTATGGAAATGCTACAGCCTATATATTCAGTGAGGTGGTCGGTTACACTGATAATTATCGCGGCTACCAATTTTCTATTGACGTCAACTTTTTTGGTGAATATTCAACAATCTTCATACCAGAGCACTACTTCCTGAAGACCGGAGAGTATTATTTGACATTTACGATTCAAAAGGGTGAGTACACTTGGTCTTTTAAACCATATGGTTTATACCATATTTCACACATCAAAGTCTCTCCAAGTTTCCTTCTCAACTAAAACCATTCTGATATGTAATGGGCATTGGTATTAACGACTTAAGAAGTAATAATCAGTGCCGCGGGAGTGTTCCCATGCGATAGCATGACATATAGCATTAGTGATTCATGAAGCGAATTGTACCAAAATCGAGTGTATACCCATCTCCACGAAGGGCGTCATTGCTTGTATATGGCAACAATATTGGTGTTGATGGCTAAAAGGTGTACCTAAAGCAGATTAAGTATAAGGCTATCGTCGTCGCATGGATATTAAGCGCCAGATACCGGGCATTATTAAGATTTTAAGGGAAGGACACAGTGCACTCATACTTGACAATGGCATTGGAAGCGAAGTGGCGCCACTGATTTACGGAAGTGAATTAACAAGGTTCTAGGCATCTTTAAATACATAATTCTAAACGGTCATATTACTTTTGTAATGATTGTCATGTATAAAATAATTTGTTTAATGCTAGTGTGTATTTGTTTTTGCTACATAAATGTTATATGTACAATGGGCCCTAAAGTCGTTGGAATTATATTACTGAGAAATATAAAATCTTATTTTTAACAATTTTTTTAATATTTATGAGTTAAAATTTAATGGATGTAACTGTAATTATTAGGGACAAAAACCGTATTTTTGAGTAAGCTGTTAACAGTTCAACTTTACTTTAAGTGGGCACAACTCTTATCAGGACAACAAAACTAAATTCTGGTGGACCTAATTTTGGCATTTGTTAATTATTCATGTATTCAAGGAACAATATTTTTAGTGAAATTTTTCTTGTACACTTGTAAATTTTAATTTCTAGTTGCACAACTTCTGTTACGTCGCTTTCTATTGTACTGACTAAGTATTTTGTGTGAAAGCGTAGTTTCAGGTTTCAGCGTACAAACTTTAAAGTTAAGTTAAGGTTAAACTTTTATTTTTATTAAAAGTTAAAGTTTATTTTGTTAAAGGTAACAGTTCGTTTTTATTAAAAGTTTTGAAAAACAGTTTTGGCTAAGATAAAGTTGCCCGTACAGAATTAAAAGTTTGCTTTGGAAAATTCAAATCTCTTAAACTATTATAGATATTGACTCGAAAATAATATTTGATCTTCTCAATAGTAATGTTCCGTGTGACTTATAGGGACCACCGTTTATATGTCTCCACATTAAGAGGAGACTCGTCTTCGCATTGGTACAATATTTTACTACGAAGTGCTCTCAACCAATCGTAACTACGCATAAGCATGACTGACACTCGCACAAAATATAACAATTAGTCTCGGACAGACTTTGTAATTGCAAATGGGTGCAATTTCAAGCGAACTTGAATGAAACTTCCGTACTGGCGATTTTTGATTTATAGAGCTTCTCCATTCTGTATTCTGTAGATGTTGATGCCAATTTCTTAATGAGTGTCAAACAAGCCCGTTGTGAAGTTTTGAATGAAGATACTGGTATCTGGAATGACAACGGTTGCCAGGTAAAGAATAGCTTCGCTAATGTGTATTGTAACTGAAATGCAACTACGTAAATTGACTTCAAATGTCCGTAGGCATAGAGAGAGTTGTGTTTTTGTAGTTGCATTACGCATCGAGAAATAAGTTTGCAAGTTTACTCATACTTTGCTCAAGTAATTACAAATCATGCTTTTTCACAATCCAGAACAAAATGTTTGGTCAGAGAAATAAATTACATCAAATGAGCCAATATTGCAATTCGAAAAGACCGCTATTTTTTGCGCATGCTGTATGGGGTGACTTTCGATTCTTGAAGATATGTGATTGTTAAAACGAGAACTTTCTATTTTTTCTTAAAACGAATTAAAACAAACAGAAAAAAAATATCGTAACTAAATTTGAGAGTCAGGGCGTTAGTTAAAGAAGAACATTTTACCAGAAAAGGTGAAAACATGAAGAATAATAACGATGCAGAAATGATTAAATGCTTTTTGTTAATTGACAAGAAGTATGATTGAAATTATGCGTTTTCAATGTTTAGGTATCCAAGGATTCGAACATCACTCGAACTGTGTGCCTGTGCAATCATCTGAAATAACCAACTTACAACGTGTTGACTAACACATCCTTGCCTTTGTAGTGAACGACAACGCTAAGGATCCTCATTGACAACGGGTCAACAGTATTCCGATTGTAAAGATCGTTGAATCTATTTTCATGACCCTGTAACTCTAGCATTATACTTATGGATACATTAAACTTAGCAAGCTTACTGAAAGAAGTGTTCCGCCTTAAACAATTTCACAAATTTAACGGACTATACATTATTGAATCTCTATCGCTATATTCCATGTTGAGTGAAAGAAATGAATCCCATAGTGTTGAAGCTGCTATGCAAATAATCAAGAAACGAAAGTAATTCCTGTATCTGTGTTTATATAAATGTAATATCTGACATTTTTTTTCATCTATTACACAAGAATAGCGTTAAAAGAAAAGCCCCAGTACCATATTCATTGCAATATTTACCTACAAAGAGATCAAATCTACATCGTTATCTATCAGCGTCATACTGCACCTGACAAACTGGTATTTAACCATACTATATGTAAATGAGATTATCGTTATGCGAACTTAATAGGCAAGGTCTTCGTGGGTAACTACTTTCTGATGGTTAAAATTTCGCTCTGCGTATAAAACACCGATGACCCTATATTTCTTCTGATAATTCGTATTGAATGATCGCTGCTTTCAACACTTTTACGGTTTTAGTTGAGTAGTAAACAAATTGTTTAATACTCAATCGCTGTTTGTTTAAAATTTACCTGCGGTATGTAGACATAATATTTTTGCGATCAATAACTCAAAATAACCATATTTGGTATCATACTTTGGTCAATATTCATATAAGTTTATCACCGACGAAAAGTGCACAGCCTATCATTTTGAACTGACAAGACCGGCAATTGGTCAAATAATACGTGCTGCTTCGGCGCGGGAACAGTAAAGGTCAATGAACATTCATGGAATCTTTCGCTCTCGCAACAATAATAGAGAGTGAGCCAACAAATTGATCCCACTTTGGTACTCTCATGACAGAATGATAGAATTTTACATTGTAAAGGACCTGTGATCAGATTTCACCTCACACGAGTCGGTGATATTATGTGCGACTCCAGAAGGACAAAATATCCCAAACACATAAGCTGTAAGACAATTATCGCTTTCGATTTGAAGTGAATTTTTTATTTGTTAATTCTTGTTAATGACTGACAGTGTGTTTGGAACTAAATATATGGATTATTTTTCATGGCCATTAAGACATTTTTTCTACATTTTCGACTCTTGTTTTAATCTGATTACGGTCGAATGTCACAAGTAATCATTTTTATTGATGTGCATTATGCACAGTGATATCAATGTAGGAAGTACTTTGGACATTTTCTATCATTTGGACTCTTGTTTGAATCTAGTACGTCGGATATCACTGGTAAGCATTGTTAATCATTATTGATATACATTATAGACAGTGATATCGCAAAACATCTCAAAATGTCATCTTGAAGATTTAGTCATGTACTTTCTTGACAAATTAAAAAATCGTTTCAAAGTTTAAATCATTTTACATTGTAAAATTTAGTAACTGATTGGTAGTTTACATTTAACTTTGTGTTGTGTCTTGCATTCTATTATGAAGTTGATTACAACGTAGTATATACACTTGACAGTTCCTGTTTTTCAACACATTTAATTATTATTGACGTACACTGCACACTGATATCGAAATACATTACAAAGTGATTGGCATATTGAGATTCTTGTCACGTATTTTCATGATATATTGAAACTTTCATTTTCAAAGTTTCAAATCAATTTAATATTGTATTTTTACATTTGATTGTAGGTTGTTCCTTGCATTCTAGTATGAAGTTGATTATGTAGTAGTGTATACACTTGAAAATTTCTGTTTTTCAGCACATAAGCCTTAACAAACTTTCAGTTTGGACTGAATTTGATAGGTAATTCTTTTTAATAATTGACAGAATGTTTTGAACTAGGTATAAAAGTGTTTTAGGAAGTAATTTTGACATTTTCTACCATTTGGACTCTTATTTAAATCTGATTACGGTCAGATCTCACAAGTAATCACGTTTTATTATCATTGGTTTACATTGTGCACAGTGATATCGAAATACAACACAAAGAGGCATCTCAGAGATTTTGGTCATTTTTTTTCTAGATTCTTGAAATAATCATTTTAGAATTTAAATTCATTTAAAAAGTTATATAATTTATTATCTCATTGGTAGTTTTACAACGAAGTTGATTATAACAGCAGTGTATGCACTTGACAGTTTTTTGACACATAGGCTGTGACAAAACCCTTTCTTTGAAAATAATATTTTTACTGTTAAGTTTTGTTGCTCATATAAATATTGTCATTAGGAAATTTCTTACGGTTTTGACTAATGTTTGAATCTGATTATGGTCGGTTGTCACAAGTGGTCACCATTAATTGTTATTGATATACATTAAGCACAGTGATATCTAAATATATTATAAAATACAACCTTAAAGATTTCCGTCACTTATTGCGTGTACTGGAGAACCAAAGGACCTGTACTCGTTAGTGCTGTGAAGTTTTTGATATGCTTTGTAACTGATCATTGTCTAAGGCTCTTGAAGTTGAGACAAAAGAGGTCTAAATGTGGTTATATCATTACACTCTCAATGGATAGCTACCAGTGCAATTATCTACTGTGCGAGTATCCAGGAACCTATGTACTTTTTTGACATTACATCGGATTGACAATTTAAAGGCTGTTGTTAAACATCGAATCACTTTGTGGGAGATAATTTCGAAATTATCGTACAAGACATTACTACTGGAATTTTGGCATAAGTAATTTTAATGTACAAAATAATGTTGAAGACAATCGGAGCAGTAGATACATTGTATTCTTTCTTTATTTCCTTGATTCCTTCTTTGCTTCATTGAATTATGCATTCATTCATCCATTCATTCACTCATTCATTCATTCATTCATTCATTCATTCATTCATTCATTCATTCATTCATTCATATATTCATTCATTCATTCATTCATAAGTGTTATCGCTGTATAGATTTTAATAGGTGTTGCTGACTACATTCGGCAGAAATGAAACTTACCGAACATATCATACGTAACATGATTGGAACAAATATAGAAATGACGGACGACGCGCTGACCATTAACGTTTATTTATGGGCAAGGGCGAGAGGAAAGCCCAAAATTAATGGGCGAGGCTTGCAGAGCCCGTTAATTTGGCTTTCCTCTCGCCTCTCGAAAAACTGTCAAAATTTACAAATATTTCCCGTGCGAACGACAACTGGGCCCCAGAACCTGTCAGTGAGTAGTGCGCGCGCTGCAAAAAAATTGAAAATCCGGAGATTTTTTGAAAAAAGCGTCTAAACTTGGCCCACAAATGCTCCATTTTATTTTGTGGTTGATTATGATCTTTGTACAAATCACAATTTTCGTTTTAGCCGTAAAGTAACTATGTTTACGATATAATTCATATTCACGGACATGAAAACAAACAATTACTATGTATTTGTAGGCAGTCACGTGGTTCAGCTCGACCAATTAAAACGCGATGAACAGGGCATGGTTATATAATTTGGGATAATTGGATGGTGAAGTAATGCCGATTTAATCTACAAATATAATCTCATATGCTTTTTTTTACATTATACATTTGTTTTTATAAGTAATTTGCAATATCGAGACATTTAGCTATGCGGCACCTAACACTTTGAGAAATTTAAAAATAATAAAAATCCAATAATCCCCACTAGTTCCAATCGTGTTATGCATAAACACGTGTGTGTATATATATATATATATATATATATATATATATATATATATATATATATATATATATATATATATATATGAGAGAGAGATAAATATTTGCACTTTTGAAATGTATGTTTGTTGATAATTATTAATAATTAAAACTCTCTTAGACTCCTTAGTAAGCATGTGCAGAGATTATAATGATTCAGTTTATGTGTGGATACGAAAGTGAATGTTTTTGTGAGTTTTCGTTTGATTGCTTGGTTGTTTGGTTACTTGCCTTTGTAGGGTGTTTGTTCTCTTTGGTATACTTTATTGGCATCTCAAGCATTACTAGAAGAAGGTGAAAATCTCAGAACGAAGAATAAGTGAAATAATAACGACTTAAAACTATGTTGCCTGATTTCGATTTAGTTAGACTGAGTAAATTTATTTCTTGACATACATGCGTGACGGATGTGTACATTTCTTATCAGGATATATATGACAGTTATTGAAATAAACGATCTAATTTAAGTACAGATGCAATCCTAACATCCCCCTTTAAAACAGGGGCAACAAACTGATAATTAGAAGAGCAAAAAAGGTGGTTAAAGAGGAAACTATGTAGACAGGCCAGCAAATACAGCAATATTTGAAAAAATTAGCTGTATGTTTGTACAGTCTGCTAAAACTTCGGTGTTCCCTGATACTTCACGTTGACTAATGCTTCCCTAATATTGTTTTACTGGCGGTTGAATGGGGTTGGTAAGGGGTTATATGTTGGTGTGGTGGAATGGGGTTCTCTTCGGAATGCGTCCAGGTGCAGCCAATGAACAATGCTCTTTTAAAGGGGTCTTTACTACGACAAGATATATTGTGCATGACAAGTAATGTGAATTGACTAATTTTAAGTCATGAGGGTAATTGATTAGCTGTTCATAATTTGCCCTCCCACTGAACATTTTTTCGACTTACCTTTCCGCACCCAGACTTCATTTTTACCCACTCCCGACTTATTTTTGCCTGTTTCCCCTCCCCACTGTCAATTTTGAAGCTCCCGGCCCTGCCAAGTGGCGAGAAAAACTTGCCGATTTCCACTTCCCTCGAAGAAATCCCCATAAATATTTCTCATTCCATTTAATATTTGCCCTGCAGACATGAAGCTACCCTACCCTGAGATGAAAAAAACCTAGCTGTCAATTTTCTCCTGCCTTGTGAAAAAAATTTTCCCTGAAAATTAACATTCCCATGCAGACACATACTGCAGTGGCCTTCAACCGGAAACACCATGGCTCAACTTCCCCTGTAGCTTCCCCCCTCTCCTTGTTTTTCGCCAAGCCCTGTCCCCGGGACAATAAACCGATATCTGCCCGGCCCTGCCCGACAAAAAACCCCTAAAATTTGCTCCCCTGCCACCTAAAAATATGTCACCTGCCCAAGTAAAATTAAATTTCCCCTGCCCTAAAAAAATTGCTCCCAGAATAGCCTTTTCAATGAATAGCTCCGTTGGCTGCACCTGTGCGTCGGCAAGTTGTCCGTAATGAATTTACAGTCTGCTTTGCTCATCTCAGAGAGTTTGTTGTATCTTGCAAACAATTGCAAAAGTTATAAATGCTTACATTTCAATATTATCTGGTATCGAGTCGTGTAGTTTCAATCTTTCAGAAAGATGATTTGATTCTAATTTCGACATTTATCCTTGTTGAAGATTTCTGCGTAGTTTCCAGAATCTTTGAAACGCCTTAGGTGTTATGAATTTATGTTATATTTGATGAATAATTTGAAAAATGAAAATAAATGCTTGACCACGAATCGGATTACATAATTAAGAACAAAGAGGTGTCAAAAGTCATAGCCTTACATTATAATATAGAGTGTTCGTGATTGACAGGGTAACGAAGGTAAAAGCTACGTTGTGACGAGGGGGTACTTTGATACCAATCGATTCGATATGAGTTCATGAAATGATATTGTTAATAATCTCGAACGGTTTTATTGACCCATTTTGAATAGCTACATATTGCGATAGGCCACTGAGTCATTTATGCAGTTTATCATTATCAAATATATTGGACTTTCGGACCTGTAATGACCTCTACATAATCATCGTTCTTAGAAAACTAGGATTAGGTCTTGGCAATTCGAAAAGCCGACATCGAATAAAAAGCAAATTTGTCTGTTTGATGTTGTAAGCGAAGTAAAACCACTAAGACTTGCACTTTGTCCGTACATCGCACGAACCTTTTGACAGTTTCAGATTACCATTCAGTTTCAGATTACCATTCGACCGTATTATAATCACATGTAGGAATGACGAAGTGTCTATCTTTGCCATGCAGTTTATTGCAAATCTCGTTAGCTGTTTTCATCTGATCTACTGGCATGCGAGATTCTGCTCTAATCTTTCGCTTTGCAGAAATCGATTTCATTGTATACATACCTGCGCTGGAGAATCAAGAACACATGTGGTGACATTATTGCAGACTAATCATTGACAGCGGCATGCAATAGAGTTTACTGAAAAAAAATTGCATTATACCTTCTCAGGAAACTCAAATCGTTCAATGTGAGTCAAAATATCTTACAAATGGTGTACAGATCCCTCATTGAGAGTGTTTTAACCTATAATATCATTTTGTGGTATGGAAATTTGACTGTCAGAAACAGAAGTAAGCTTTCTCGTATTGTGAGGATGGCAGAAAAAATTATTGGCTGTCGTCAAAATTCCCTTGTAAACCTTTACCAGCTGGCAGTGAAAAGGAAAGCGCAGAATATTTTCAATGATTCTGATCACCCTCTTCATGGTTACTTCCAGAAACTCCCGTCAGGGAGACGTTTTCGGGTTCCTCGTGCAAAGAAAACCTCTTCAAAAAGTCATTTCTTCCATCAGCAGTTTCAATTTTAAACTCAAACTCGATGTAGTTGTGTAAAACCTCCAGTTGGTCCTTTGTTGTTTCCGTCTATGTTTCAATTTTTGCATCTATGTCGCTACCTTGTGTGTGCTTTTAAGCATTTCAATGTGTAATAGCGTCCCTTTTTATAGAATGCTTTTGCTAGTTGTACTATTTTAATTTGTATATGATGAGCCTGAAGGCAAATTTCTACATTTATTGTGGATAAAGTAATTGAATTGCATTGAATTGAAAACGAATATGACTCAAATCTCTGGAGTTTAGAAAAATGGCACAGGATAAAATGGATCGTACACACGCACACATCGACAATTTTCACTGCATCGACAATTCACGGGGCTATCGTCCAATGCTTTGAAATGAAAGGTAAGTTGAAATAATGGCCATCAGGCAAGGTGATTTTTCTCCCGAACAATCGAAAATTTCGGACATGTAGAAGGATGTATGCTTAGACAGTTATTTCGTTAAGTTGAGTTATTAGAGTTTTCTGACCAACGGAATATGAAGTCTGATTCCCTTTCCAGTGACGATGATCAATACTTGTATTGCATGCATTTACCTTTTTCTGCCAAAGTGCAAGATTCATATAGTTCATACAGTTCATATAACTATTAAAGGGGGTTGCAAAACGTACTGACAGATTATTATGACAGAAATAGCAATACGTATAGACAGATTACTATGACAGAAATAGCAAAGAATATATACTTTGCGAGAGGGCAGGCAATTCAAGTATTGATCATCATCACTGGAAAGGGCATCTGGGCAATTCCTGCCATAGTGATCACGTTGTAAGTCCTCATTGTAATCTCACTTTTATACAAACTGTACTGAATATGGAAATGATGTGCCAATTAGCAACATCTTGCGTGAATGGCGGAGATTTTGACGATGCCATATATCAGGATATCTCAGTAATGGCGATGTGTAGTCGTGGTCAACAACTCGATTGCTGCTGTTATGGTATCTTAAAAAAAGTTGCAAGATTTTAAATATTGATTTTCGATGGCACATTTTATCTCAGTTTGGTATGATATTCTTAACGAGTCGGAGACGCCTTCCCGATTGAGATATACGACCAGCATTTGTTGTCGTTTTTGCAACATGGATTGTCATTTCAATGGTTGTGCACTGGAAAAAACTGTTGTAAGATCGGGTAAAATAACGGCGTACTCTGTGATACAAAGTGCTAATCTGTGCAAATAGTTTGGCCGTGAGTTGTAAGAGAGGAAAACATCGATCATGGAATGTACCCTGATAGAGTCGCAAAATCAGTCAGAGTCACGTATTCATTGTGTTTTCATGAAGTTTGATATACAGAAACAACGATTTGTAGGATTAATAAAGGGAATACTGAATTTATTATGCATCAATGTACCAGGATAAGCGATCATTCACTATTCATTTTTAGGGTAAAATCCGTCAAATATTTCACCGCGAATTGATGATATTTCAAAAAATCTCGATAACCCTTCTTTTCGCCTGACATGAAGACTAAAGTGATAAGACGTTTATGTCGGTCATCTTCTGGCCGAAAGTGAAACCATATCGCGGTGCAATACACAGGACTGATTCAAGTTGATATAAACTTAGATGTCTGCTCTCAAGAAGAATTTGAAGTTAGCTTCGAACGGTAAACTCAGTGTGAAATGAGCCGATTGCGAGTGTTGTTCCAAAAAGGTTCAGATTTATTACTATTAAACAGTTCGAGATCGCTGATCAGATCGAGTCAAGTGCTTTAACGAAAGAGAGGTTTCTTTGCTAATCAGAGAAAACTATCACGGGGAAATGTTGTTTGAGGGGAGAATAATGAAACAAAGCAGTTGCTGGAACACAAAAATAATCCACTATATATTTTAGTCGATCACAAGAACTATGTGCATGGCAAAACTATTCGTCCTGCGGGCTGACAATCGTTATGCCGGCGTTACTTTCGATAGCATGTCACGATAGCCATTAATACGGCCGAAGTCCCTCAAAGTTTACCTATGTGTAGAAAACTCGCATTCGGATACATTTTGCTAACACGTCTTGATAGTGGTGACAACGACTCACAGGCACTCGCTGGGTAAGACTGGAAGTCTACTTGATCAATCTGTCGCATACATGAAGTACTGCACAATATAATGGCCGGGTCCCAACACACTAAGCAAACTGGACGGGCAACGCAACACGTAATGCAGGTACTGCAAGGCTCGTTAAGTTGCTCAACGAGCTTCCTCATGTAATTCTGGCTTATCTCATTTGGTCAGTATGAGCGTGTACCCTCTACGTTATTGTGAGAGACCTCAACATTTTGCGTGTCTGTAAGTTTGTCAGTATGTGTATACCGTGTATACGTCATTGTGTACATATATGTATGTCATTTGAATGCAACAGCTAATTGAATGCCCACATACTGTGTTACCATGAATTCAAGATTTGAATCTAACATAAGGGAACTTAATGAAAACAAGGAATGAGCAGAAGTTATGAAGGATTTCTTACTCAATCACAAATAGACAGATTTATATGCAAATAGATAACCTGTGCACGTTTATTATTTGTACGGACATACGTGAAGTATACATATCTGAAAATTTGTATGTACGGCTCTGTTATGCAGCTGAAAATCATCCGAGGTAAAACTGTTGCCGTTACACGTGTCACAATTCAATGGCAGC
This sequence comes from Ptychodera flava, assembly GCA_001465055.1. Lineage (NCBI taxonomy): Eukaryota > Metazoa > Hemichordata > Enteropneusta > Ptychoderidae > Ptychodera > Ptychodera flava. The sequence continues at coordinate 26,318 of LD365680.1, read as the reverse complement.
TAAAACAGCTCTACAACGCTCACTGGCAGCCAAAAAGTTCGTTTTTGCAGAGTCTAATAGTGAAGTATTCGGGTAGGTATTAAATGAGTTCATCCATTTTTAAATGGAAATTCCTCGCGTCTGTTTTGAGTTTTTGGCTCAGAAAATTCATCGTGGAGACTTGTAAAATGGCATATCGCGTATCCCATGTGCATGTATGCAGTCATAACGCAGGGAAGCCCCGTGCGACAATGAGAAGTTTGCATCACGGTTGTTCTATCAGTATCAACATGTCATCCTCAGAAGCATTGTTCCTTTGATGTTAGTGTTCTGAAAAATTTTGTCAATTTTACCTCTGTTATTTGTTGTCCCGAGCAAACAATACTTTCGCTTCTCGGCACAGGTCAAATGACTGATCTGTTCTCTATCCACATCGTGTGTGCACCAGTGTTGCGTCAGTGTGTCAGTCCAGACTGACATCACACATGTTCAGGTGGATTTATCATCTGAAAGTTTGTCCGCGATTGTTCAGATAAGATAAACGACACAGATCATGCAGTTAACATTGTTAGCATGAAGACCATACATTACAGTGAAACTAAGAAATTTAAATTTATCATGTAAATATCAGAAAGCCTTAAGATCAGAATATCCCAATTGAAGATTTGTACAGCTCTTGGTAAATCGAACAACAGCCTTATTGCAGTTTAAAATCTTACGAGGTAAAACTCTATTGTCACTACACTAGTCACAGTTCAATGACGGCTAAAGACGGCCCTTTAAAGCTCACCGGCAGCCACAAATTTTCGTTTTTTCATATTTTAAAAGTGAAATGTCTGTTAGGTATTTATGAATTCTCTCCATATTTAAATGAATTTCCTCGCGTCTGTTTTGCGTTCAAATCTCGGCTCCGATGATTGATCGTGGAGTACTTTTAAATTGACATACTGCATAGCCTATGTGCATGTATGAAGCCATAACGCAGGAAAGCCCCGTGCGTCAATGGGAAGTTTGCATCACGGCTGTCCTATCAGTATCAACATGTCATCCTCAGAAGCATTGTTCATTTGATGTTTGTGTTCTGAAAAGTTTCCTTCATTCTACCTCTGTTATTTGTAGTCCCGAGCAAACAATACTTTCGCTTCTCGGCACAGGTCAAATGACCGATCAATGATCTATCCACATCATGTGTGCACCTGTGTTGCGTCAGTGTGTCAGTCCAGACTGACATCACACATGTTCACATGGATTTATCATGTGAAAGTTTGTCCGCGATTGTTCAGATAAGATAAACGACACAGATCATGCAGTTAACAGTGTTAGCATGAAGACCATTCGTAACAGTGAAACTAAGAAATTTATCATGTAAATATCAGAAAACCTCAAGATCAGAATATCACAATTTAGATGAGGTGTTAAAAACATATAGGAACTCGAGTGCCGCTTGATTTCACAACACTCAGAGATGGTTCATCACCCTGACAACAGAGTTTTCAAATAAATAAATGAAACATCAGTAATACAATATTTGACAGATTTCAAGCATGGTTAAGCCTCAGAAAACGCAGCTGGTGTTTTTTTTAATTTGTAGATCATATTTGTTGTATTTATATCGGCTTGTACATATGGGATTTGTGTTTGAAGCAAATTATTATCATGCCTAATAGAACTATTGTGTGACTGCCAATGATGATTTCTTACCATAGTAAAGTAATAACTCGTCATCATTTTAGCTGTCATATGCGCGCTATTGATCTGTTTACTGCCAATGAACGGCATATCATGTCCGATGAGCTGCTAATTGCAACTCAAAGCTAGTTATATACATTAAAAAAAAAACAAATTAGACAAATTGCAGACATCTGCACGCTTCCTGATGTAGTCAGCTATGTAGGTGTGCAACATAATCCAGACAGCACAAAGTAGACCTGCAGGATTGGTAAGGGGGGAGGGTCATTCTGAATCACCCATACATGTCCTACCTGTGTATTGAGATGGCTTTCAATTGAACACCGTCTAAAAGTATGGTCACATCGTCTCAAAGCTCAGCCAGCCTGATTTACATGCACCTGCGCTATCTGAGCGATTGTTTGCCGGCATGGTTCATCATTACATTTTCCCTTCTAAAAGTGCAATATTTTTTAAACACAATTAATGCTGTGACTAGTCAAACAAACGTCTTTTTTGAGAAACCGGATACAAACTTCTTAAGTAATTGTTTTCCCCTGAAATATGCCAGTTCAACTTTCTTATTGTTAGGCTGTCTTATTGTATTTATTCATTGCTGAATATTAAATTTCAGTCGATAAAAAGGTGTTTTTGTGCTGCCATTCTTGTGTTTCACTTTGGTAAATCTTAATTCAGTGGACGACATTGTAAATTATTGTGTCATAAATAAAAATGCGATGGTTTAACTTCCAAAAACTTAAAGAATACTGACCTTATAAACCATAAACTCAAACTTCTTATTACATACTTCTTCAAAAAAAGTGGTAAATTACAGTGAAACTAAGAAATTTATCATGTAAATATCAGAAAGCCTCAAGATCAGAATATCACAATTAAGATAGGGTGTTACAAAATAATAGGCACTCGAGTGCCGCTTGATTTCACAACACTCAGAGATGGTTCATCACCATGACAACAGAGTTTTCAAATAAATAAATGAAACATCAGTAATACAATATTTGACAGATTTCAAGCATGATTAACCCTCAGAAAACGCAGCTGGTGTTTTTATTTTTATTTTTAGATCACATTTGTTGTATTGATATTGGCTTGTACATAGAGGATTTGCGTTCGAAGCAAATTATGATCATGCCTAATAAAAACTGTCACGTGACTGCAAATGATGATTTTTTTTTACCATATTAAAGGAATAATTTCGAAAATATTTTTATTACTGTTGTTGTCTGAATGCAGTACAAAATACTACTTTACTACAAATTTATCTATCCATTTTGTTTCGGCCTTGCAGGTGTAATTCGTTATATAGAATATTTAATACAGGTTTTGACCAATAATCTCTTTTCTGAACTGACATTCAGTTGTCAATACACACCTAGAGAATATAGGCAGTGAAGATTAAGGTTCAATTGTTAAAATGATACGTTTTGCCTGTACAGTTTTCGTTTATCTTTGTTGCCACACATGCATGGATGATATAGATCAATAGTTCATATAAAAGAAATGTAGATGTGGATAGATGCTCATTTAGTGGGCAATGAGGAATTTCCTTGGTGGGGAGAGGGCAGTGGCGTTACTTAAAATGTTGTGGAAAGTTGGTAGATAATGAATACTGAAGGAAGGGGACATCACAATTCAGAAGGAGAGCACATTTTCATATATACCAGGGGAACGGCAGCTATGATCAGCTCTACCTCTCCTCCATAGTTTTCGGTCAATAACAAAATATGTACAATATGTATATTAGCTTCCAGAGCATGTTTTATTTTGATTTTAAAATTCATTCACGAAATTTACCAGTTGGCAACACCTCATATATGGAGCTGATCATCGCAGTTGTCTTATTTTTGTGACATGCAGGGCGAGACCAACTGAACCTTACAGTAATTTTTACCTTGGCTTGGTCAGCAGTAAAGGTTATATTTTTGTGATTCGTCTTAATGTTGGTTTCGAGACATAAGCGTTTTTTGCTCTTCATGAGTCGCCCTAATTTTTGTATTCCCTTCCTTTGTTTAGATGATAGTCATCTTCCCCGGAGACGACTCTTCTTGAAAGAATCAACTGCTGTTTTGACCACATTTGTGTTTGTTTTGGTGTTTGTGGTGTCACAACTATCCATCTCGATCGAAGTTCTATAAACTTTTTTTTTCATGTTTGGACATAATATAAGCCATTCTCGTGTTTCACTTGGCAAGTATGTATTACATCTCAATGTATTGGATGACATTGTACATGATTTTGACAAATGTAAAAATGCGATTTTTTTAATTTCCAAACATTAAATATATAACATGGACTAAATAAAAACTTTGAATTTAAATTTTTACATCAGTCATTTAGAAAAACCTTCTAACAGAAGAATTTTCCAAACTAAACAATTATGCAGACAATTTAAGCATACTGGAATTTAAAACCGTTTAACCCAGACTTTTGAGGGCAAATATTTTCAAAATAGTGGTTAATTACAGTGAAACTAAGAAATTTACCATATAAATATCAGAAAGCCCTAAGATCAAAATATCCAAATTTAGATAAGGCGATAAAAACTAATAGGCACTCAAGTGCCGCTTGATTTCACAACATTAAGAGATGATTCATCAGCCTGACAGAAGAAAGATTTCAAATAAAAAATATCACATCAGTAGTACTACGTCGTTTGACAGATTTCAAGAATTGTTGGACGAAGAATTCAGAGCAATTTTAATAAGAACCATGATGTGACTGCATACTTAATGATATGATTAAGTTTAGACTATCTGCTATAAGCAATGTTACATGCATCACGTGGATTTGTACACTGGCTCAATGAATATTGAGTTATGGTGAACAAGACTTGAGAGTAATTTTTCATAAGAACCGTCATGTGAATGCCAATGACTTCAGATCTGCACTTTGATGTCACAGATTAGTTTCAGAGCTATGGCAGTTCAAAGCAGCTCAAATGCCAATCTGCACAGAATGTTTAGAGCTGTCACCTATCTGCTACACATTCGAGTGTCTATGAAAGACGACTTGACGATTTGTGCAGCTCTTGGTAAATCGAACAACAGCCTGTCAGCAGTTCAAAATCGTACGAGGTAAAACTATGTTGTCACTACACTTGTCACAGTTCAATGACAGCTAAAGACGGCCCTTTAAAGCTCACTGGCAGCCACAAATTTTCGTTTTTGCAGAGTTTAAAAGAGAAATGTCTGTTAGGTATCTAATGAGTTCACTCCATTTTTAAATGAAATTTCCACGCGTCTGTTTGAGTTCTCGACTCCAATGATTGATCATGGAGTACTTTTAAATTGACATAGTGCGTATCCTATGTGCATGTAATGCAGACATAACGCAGGAAAGCCCCGTGCGTCAATGGGAAGTTTGCAGCACGGCTGTTCTATCAGTATCAACATGTCATCCTCAGAAGCATTGTTCATTTGATGTTGGTGTTTTGAAAAGTTTAATTCCATTTTACCTTTGTTATTTGTAGTTCCGACCAAACAATACTTTTGCTACACCGTAGAGGTCAAAAGACCGATCTATTCTCTATCCACATCGTGTGTGCACCTGTGTTGGGTCAGTGTGTCAGTCCAGACTGACATCACACATGTTCAGGTGGATTTATCATCTGAAAGCTTGTCCGCGATTGTTCAGATAAGATAAACGACACAGATCATGCAGTTAAGAGTGTTAGCATGAAGACCATTCGTAACAGAAAAACTAAGAAATTTATCATGTAAATATCAGAAAGCCTCAAGATCAGAATATCACAATTTAGATGAGGTGTTAAAAACATATAGGAACTCGAGTGCCGCTTGATTTCACAACACTCAGAGATGGTTCATCACCCTGACAACAGAGTTTTCAAATAAATAAATGAAACATCAGTAATACAATATTTGACAGATTTCAAGCATGATTAACCCTCGGAAAACGCAGCTGTTTTCTTTTAATTTTTAGTTCATATTTGTTGTATTTATATTGGCTAAGACCTTAGACCCACGAGAAAAACATATTGGATATGTATTTGAACATAGACCCTCGAGAAAAACTCGAGGGTCTATGGTTTGAAGATAATTATCATCATGCCTAATACGAACTGTCACCTGACTGCGAATGATTTTATTAGCGTATTAAATGAACAATAGTATTAAGTTCAATAAAATTACATTACTGTTGTTGTCAGAATAAGTAAAAGATACTTTTTAACTAAAAATATATCTATCTACGTTGTTTTAGCCTTGCCTGTGTAATTCATTATATATAATTATAATTCATTGACAAATGACCTCTTGTCTGAATAAGTGGTAAATGAAAAGTGACCCACGCGGGACTCGACTTCAGTTACAATATATGGATAAAAGCCACCATAGAACTATATCACATAGTTCTTGTTGGTCATTTATGCAACAATACAGCACCTAGGAAAATTAAATTGCTCTAAAGTGATGAGGACGATGTCTTGGCTGTTCATAATTTGCCCTTCAGCTGAAAATTTTCTATTTACCCTCTCGCTGTCAAACTTCATTTTTACCCACTCCCCACATACTTTTGCCAGATTCCTTCTCCATTGTTAATATTTGAAGCTCCCCTGCCCTGTGGCGGGAACTGTGTCGATTTCCCCTGCCCCGGAAAAAAATCCATTCAAAATTTTATCATTCCCTGCTGACATGAAGCTCGCCTGTCTTCTGACAAAAACTGTCGATTTTTCCCATGATATTAGTTCTTAGCTCACCTAACTACTGTGTATTTGTCTTAAGTCAAGGAAATCCACGATTATTAGTATAGCTTGTTTAAATTAATGGGTAAACGCCGGATTTTGAATGGACCACGGTACAAACAAACCCCGAGTACATCCGTATGTGTTTTTAAATGTAGGTTTGTTTGTACCGCCAACATGTTGTCAGCATACTGGGCCTATGGAACAAGGCACCTCCTCCTTTCCAGAGTAGAACCATTCTGCTTTGAGAATTCGATGACCATTTTCATTTAGTCCACTTTTGAAATTTGATAGCCGTGTCGCAAATTTAATATTAAATATAGTAGCAAGTAGCGATAAAGAAGTTTTAGGCATAGGCAGAGACCTAATCAGCCTTCAATTTAGCATAATCGGAACTATCCGTTTTCTTTATCAACAACATAATGTGTTTTAAGGAACTGCAACTCACACATATGCTTATAGAATCCGTCAGGGTTACAGTCTGTCCTGATCAGTTTTGAAGATCGTAAGTGCATTTGATCTTTGGCGTTGAGATTCAGACGGTAGAGATTTTGCAGAATTATGTCAAGAGGAGCGCGCCTGTGTGCTTACCACTTGCAAGATATCAGACACAAAATAATTCGCCACTTGCCACAAAAAACATGATAAAATCTCGTTTCCTGTAAAACAAGATAATCTTACTTACCTCGTTAGAGGGCGTTTTAACGTCAACAGTCAAAAACTGCCAAATGGAATTGCCGTAATATCGCTCTTGACAGGATATCAGACAACGCGAAACACTTTTTAGGGCAGTAGCTAGCTGTGGGGTAGGGTGCCCTCTGGAATAGTTCACACTTCCAATATGTAAGGATATGTTAATTACCAAATCTTAGCTAAACTAGCTTTCGCCAAGTGGCAATTTGGTTGGGTTACGCCCTGCTTTGAGTCATATTTTACAAACTTTAACCGGTAAGACATTTTCAAGCAAATCCTCCATGTTACTTCTCATGAGAAAAGGATTATGTACAATGAAACCTGTAGCCTGTAACCTTTAGCCACCTTTAGTAAAAATGTAACGTATGTTTCAGCGCTAGAGAGTGACCTTTGTTCGATGTCAATTACATTTATAACACCCTTATGTGTACAACGTTATTCATTACCAGAGACCCCGATATGTGTGAAACGTCGGCCGTCGCAGGTATGTACGAGTTCGCTTTCGTGTCCTTAGGAAATAAGGCTGAACTTAACAATGTAGCCAAATGGCACATTTCTTTGCACGCTAGTGGACATGATATGCCTTAAGTGTGTATCAATTATGGTATCTTGTCATACAGCAAGATCTTCTTCAAGGGGCGATGAAAAGTGAGACGCACAATATTTTAAGTTTTACCATTTGGAACGTGGATTCGTGTTTGTAAGCGAGTTAATTTTCGAGCTTTTTTGCATGAACAAATCTTTGCTCATTCTGATTGTTCTAATATTACAGGTTTGTTTAACAGTTTAACATGCATTCCCTCTTTTGACGAACAGACTTTGAAAAATCATGTTTCAGTGTTTTTACCAAAGCTCATCTCCGCCCAACTGTGCATATTCCTTATACATTGATTTTAACCAACAAAAGCGTTTTATTGAGAGAACTTTGTCGTCGACAAAAATTATAATACTGTAACTTTACAACAATGTAGCACTTGCTATTTAAATTCCGATGGTGCGTTATATGCCCTAGCAACTATAATTAGAGAGTGACCTTTGTTCGATGTCCATTACATTTATAACACACTTATGTATATAACGTTATACATTAATTACCAGAGACCCTGACATGTGAGAAAGGTCGGTCGTCGCAGGTATGTACGAGTTCGCTTTCGTGTCTGTAGAAAATAAGGCTGAACTTGACAATGTAGCCAAATGGCATATTTCATCGCACGCTAGTGTACACGATATGCCTTAAGTGGGTAGCAATTATGGTATCTTGCCATGCAGCATGATCTTTTTCAAGGGCCGACGAAAAGTGAGACGCACAATATACTAAGTTGTACCATTTGGAACGTGGATTCGTGTTTGTAAGCGAGTGAATTTTCGAGCTTTTTTGCATGAACAAATCTTCGGACATTCTGAATGTTCTAATATTACAGGTTTGTTTAACAGTTTAACATGCATTCCCTCTTTGACGAACAGACTTTGAAAAATCATGTTTCAGTGTTTTTATCAAAGCTCATCTCCGTCCAACTGTGCATATTCCTTATACATTGATTTTAACGAACAAAAGCGTTTTATTGTTAGAACTTTGTCGTCGACAAAAATTATAATACTGTGACTTTCTATTTAAATTCCGATGGTGCGTTTAATGCCCTAGCAACTAGAGATAGAGAGTGACCTTTGTTCGATGTCCATTACATTTATAACACACTTACGTTATACATTACCAGAGACCCTGACATGTGAGAAAGGTCGGTCGTCGCAGGTATGTACGAGTTCGCTTTCCTGTCTGTAGAAAATAAGGCTGAACTTGACAATGTAGCCAAATGGCACATTTCTTCGCACGCTAGAGTACACGATATGCCTTAAGTGGGTAGCAATTATGGTATCTTGCCATGCAGCATGATCTTTTTCAAGGGCCGACGAAAAGTGAGACGTACAATATACTAAGTTGTACCATTTGGAACGTGGATTCGTGTTTGTAAGCGAGTGAATTTTCGAGCTTTTTTGCATGAACAAATCTTCGGACATCCTGAATGTTCTAATATTACAGGTTTGTTTAACAGTTTAACATGCATTCCCTCTTTGACGAAGAGACTTTGAAAAATCATGTTTCAGTGTTTTTATCAAAGCTCATCTCCATCCAACTTTGCATATTCCTTAAACATTAATTTTTACGAACAAAAGCGTTTTATTGTGAGAACTTTGTCGTCGACAAAAATTATAATACTGTGACTTTACAACAATGTAGCACTTGCTATTTTAAATTCCGATGGTGCGTTTAATGCCCTAGCAACTAACCATCTCTGTCAAATGTGAGCGACATTTTTAAGTAGTTGCTTGTCAACCATTTCGAAAATTTAATATATACTGTATTTTAGAAGCAATTTATAATACCTGGCCAACTACACTGCCGAGGAAACTGTGACCTTTATATCGCATGCACAAACAACTTTCCCCGTAGAGCCCTATGGCCGTATAACTTTCAGCCGAGGCTGCTGGGTAAATTTGGTGCTCATGCGCACATGGCTTACGACCTGACTTGACCCCGCAATATCCAGTGAATTTCAAAATCAATACGTAAAACAGTGGCTAGCGACGGCAAAACATTTCGCGTTGTCCCATTGATAAAGGTAATAGAGAACAAACGGAAAGCCTCAACAAAAAGACTGCAGCAGTCGGATAACTACTTCCCAGCAGAGGGTCATCGAATTGTGCAGCGTGAAACAGTTTCCAGAGGTAATTTTGTGGTCGTATGCCAACGATTTGCCGTTGGCGTACGTATGTACTGCCATGGGGGTGTCGGAAAGGCCTTGACGGACGTGATCAACATTGGGGTGGCACTGACACACCTTCATGTGTTCATTGGCATATACGTTGACATTTGCAGGCCCTTTTAGGTCTTGTGTGCCACACACACGGCATAGACGTGTCAGCATGGAGATATGCTTCTCCTCTGAGTGTCTATCACCGCTCACCTCCTCAATTTTCTAGGTTAAACAAGCCAATCCTATATGTTTAAAGACGGAAAATAGGCTATGCATAAAATCCAGTTCCCTACATTACAGTCGCGTTCCCGACTTGGTTGTGAGTGGAAATGTTAGGTGATGTATTCAGGTCACTGGGAAAATTAGCCGTTTCCACTTGAAAACTCTCATTCATCTTCTCCAGGTCCTCTAAAAAGGACAGGAAAAATGCCCAGAAAACTTCAGAAAATCACAAATTTTTGAGAGCGATTTTCAAAAGTATGTATCTTACGAAAGAAATGACAGAATTTCACTGGGTATTCACTGTTTACAAGGTTGTCTTTCTGTCTTGCGATTTGCGCATATACAGAATGTTTTCAGCCAGTTGTTGATTCAGAATCGAGCGTCTTTGCAAGACAAGCAAAACCTGTCCGCATGAGCCGATGGCGGCGCTCTTCAAAACATTACGTCATTGCTCGTTAACCTCCCCCCTACAGAGAGTTGTACGGCTATAGGAAAGTTGTTTGTGGCATGTCATTCGTTTCTGTCTTTAACAGCAGCAACTGGATAAAAGTCTGACGTTAATACGAAATGCGTACATGCAAATTGTACCATGAAACATAGAAGAAATTAACTTATTACGTTTCCTAGGTGCTTTACGCTTCTATGTATACTCAGGCCTACAAGATATTTCCGAGACGAGAGAACATCGATAAATAAATATCGCCATGGAAACGGATATCTTTGACAGACTTGAGACGCAGTCACCAAATCATAGTAAACGATTTCACATCAAACGTAAACGGGTGGTACTAATATGTGTTACCCTAGTTACGTGTAGTATGCTGTCAATGCTTGTAGCGATTTGTTTACTGATGCTGGAATTTCATCTAATGGTTGTATTAACTTGGATATCTTCTGCGTTTTATGTAAGTACAATCTGTTCAATTCTCCTTCTTGCATTGCCTCCTGGGATTTACTTGCCTGTGAATTAAGAATGCTATTGTTCTGCCTTACAAACCTACTATTAAAATAGTCCATTTTCATTCATTAAAGTACTGTCTTATTCTGGTATATATTCATTTATCTTGGCAGGAGGCATCGATCGGGGTCCTTGTCGGTGTGTCGACTAAACTTGACAGTCAACGATGTGTGAGTGGTCTTTGTAATATGTCTGTATTGTTAAAGGGTCAATATTAAAGGCATATTTGCAACAGTGTCATTCCTTCAAAAAACCGATGGGCATAAAACATCCTCTTACAATTCTGACCTGGAATGACTGATGATCATGACTTGATTATCTGGAATGTTGATGCATTTCATTGATTTTCGTTGTCAAAATCTGAACAAAATGACATTCGTTGGCAAGTTTGTGAGATAAAAGGTGTGTGACTCTAATATTTGTATTTTGTTCCATTTTGTAGATAAAGACATCTTTGCTGTTATCCAGATTGTACATTCCCCTAACAATTATCTTATTGATGTTGATAATAGTGAGTATAATTTAGTGTGTTTACTGAAATTTAACTTTCGCGACTGCTTGAGTATAAGAAGGCCCCTGCACTCACAACGTAATTATTTGGTTATAGAATGGATATGACTCCAGTTTGTTATGTGCATGTCAGAATTGCACAAAGGATGCTGTAACAAAACGTAAAATGAAAAACTCAAACCGTGAAATAATATGAAATTGTATTTTAATCTCAACGCATGAAAACAGAACAAAGAGAGAGAAACTCGACACTAGAGAATAAATGACAATACAGACACGGGACACACATGGAAATATGTGTTCACGAGGTTTTTACCAGACGTATGGACAAAATGAATTTTCCGAAAAATTAAGATTCGAAAAAGAGCTTTGCATATCTCGTTACCTGACGTGACATGAGAACTGTAGCCTTAGATAAAGAGGTAACAGAAAAGAAATTATATAAAGCGGCAACAACATAAGCAGAGAATTTCCTAGTAATACCGAAGAGGACACTCTTTGTTAATTCATAGATGAGGTAGAGAAAACAAAACTTTTGATAGAATCAGTATCGCGGTTTGAAAAGTTGGAGAAGCGAATGGTGTTGACATGTCGGTAAATGATATTGACAATTGTCGAGGACTTCAGGGAACATGTCAAGGTTTACCGGTGCTTATGGTTAACTTTAGTGCAGTCTGTAAGTATGATTTACGCTGTGAGAACAAAATGTCGAAAAAGTAAACATTAGAATTTCACGGCTGCCAAAAAAAAATAACGAAGGAAAATGCCGGAATATTTCACAGAATGATTATGGGATAGGAGAGAAAATAGTACAGTATGTAGACCAAGTTATGCACGACTTGACCGTAGGCCAAATTGGATAAAGTTTAATGAACTAAAGTAAAAAAAACAAAGAAAATGGTATCCGAAGGATCGTTAATGTCAAATTTCTTGAGACTTTGGCTACGGAAATTTGAGATTCAATATGTGAATTTTTTCAGCATATATCCTTTTTGCTTTCTGCCCAAATGAAAGAAACTGTATTCAATTCCTGGAAATTTTGATAGTTGTATCACGTGCATGGGTAATTTATGGTTCATGAAAATACTGTCCGAAAGTTGAGTGCTGATTAAAAAAGTTTAGCATTGGGCTGTAGCTACGCACGAATGCAGATCTGTTCTGCGCACCAATGATAACAATCAAATATTTAGGAACAGATGGTTTGGTATAAGTTTTGTTTCTGGCCTTTTACATATGGCAAAAATGATGCGGGAACGGGATTTTTTTCCAATGCTTTTTTATATTTTTGGTGAAATTTGATACATTTCCCCTTTTTTTATTGGTGCAATTAAAAAAGAGTTGACGCGCACACTTTTAAGTGATGTGAGCGGTGATCGTAAACAAATATTTTTTTTTGCCTTTTCTCCATGAAATATTACAATTTGTTTAGGCGAGCTCTAGTCTAATATGTTGTTCGAACATTATACTCTGCTTGTCATTCAGGTCAGATGTCTGAACTTTAGAGATGAGATATGATTACATTCCAAAACACAATAAGAATAGGCTCCGTCTGAAAAAATGACGCACCCTCACTTTTCTCAAAACTGATTATAAAATAGCCTTTGGTGTTTAGCGAATCGTAGAACAAAATATTCCAATTATACATCGGTATCGGCAAGGCGTTCTTAAGTGGAGAAGAATGGTGAAAGAAATAGGTTGATACACGGCGAGTAAAGGCTTTCTTAAGTGGAGATTGTAACCAATAGGTTGCAGTTGGATAAGACTGTAGGTTTGCTTTTTTACTGTTTGACTTTGAGAAAGCGGACATTAATTAACAAAGCACTCGGCAGTTTTAATTTGGACCCAGCTTTCGTAAATATCACCAGCTGTGTTATTAATAATTGTAATTTTTCAGAATTCTTTTCTCTTGAAAGGATTTTCCCTCAGAGGGATTAATTTTCTCCATGTTTATCCATCACTTGGGTGGAAATTCTGGCTCGTAAAATCAGAGGCCATTGCCGAATGTTTTTCCTTAAATTTATTTGGAATTTAAAATGGATAGAGTGAATAGATAACGTCTTTACTGTGACTATGAGAATGTGGGCTTACAAAAGACGTCTCCTGTCTTTTATCCTAGCCGTCAATGCGTCGTGGTTTCACATAATGACGTACAATCGTGATTCCCGATGGACTTAATTGCTTATTTATATAACAGTCCCACTTAACTTGCACATTTTCTAGCTGAACAAACAGTAGAGTTTGCAGAGAAAAGATTCACCAAACATATTGTGTGGCACTCCAGTTGACTTAGTTCATCTGGAACGCTTCGTAATAAACCTATTGATTGTGTATATTGCCATTGTATTTAGGTTGATCATGAAGTGAAGGTGAAGGTGATACAGTGTTTTAACCGATTTGGTGTAACAAGGGAGTCAAGTATCTATCAGATCTTGTTGATGATCTGACACTTTTTAACTTTCTTTCATCATTGTAATAAATACCCTTTGACACCGAGCTGCCTCAAATGCTTTGGATAGATAAGTGCAATGCACAAACTTTTGCTCACAAATTTGCGTCAGCCGCATTCTGAAAGTGTACATTATATACTTCTTAGTATAGCTTTCTGTCCAATGAGTCATATAGAAATCAGAACATCCTTTTTGTATTTTCCTTTAGCATCTATTATCACAAAGGACTATGCAATGCAGATTGTTGGGGTTATTAATGGGTTTTATCGCTTTTCTGAATATTGTACAACAGCTGACGCTTTTCAGATCCCAACAGCTGACGCTTTTCAGATCCCAATGATGAGAAATGACACTTTTTGTATGTACTGGAATGAGTTCATAAACATGCTCGAGTAAATTTATACGGAGTCTGTGGCAATAGAGACCACATAAACTTCTTATTTTGCTCAACGTTTGCGGAAAAGACAGGTTGGTATCTTCCCGACATAACTAACAACAGAGGTTTCCTAAAATATTTCGTTTTGAGGGCTGGGAGAGGAAGGGTCGACACATCAACCAAGAAATCACGTTTTTAGTGCGTCAGCTATTATGATTTACGACGCTCTAAAGTTACAGCACGAAATTCATACTTTTTTTCAGGAAAATTTGTGAGTATAAAAAATATACAGGTAATAAACAGTTCGAAGCTTGAATGTGAAATATGCATCGTTTTATTATATAAGTAGGCCTAAGGGTTTTATTAACTGTCAATCGTTTTTTTGTTTACTTTTAGTTCGACAGAGAAAAATCCTTCTACATTATAAGTATTATCTTCTACGTAATCAAGTCACTATTAGGCGGTGCTGTAACAGCGTATTACTTGTTAATTACCAAGAAAAAGGTGATATACTTATTCTCTAAAAACATGTATGAATGATTGAATGTATGCATGTATCTATGTATCTATGTATGTAACTATCTCACTATCTCTCTATCTATCTATCTACCTATCTATCGCTTTTTCCATCTATCTATTGATCTATATATCTATCTATCCATACATCCATCCGTCGGTCTGTCTATCTATCTATCTATCTATCTATCTATCTATCTATCTATCTATCTATCTATCTATCTATCTCACACGTACATGCAAACACAAACAACCACGCGGAGCAAATTACTACTATTACTTTAAATCTAAGTATGTACTCAATCACATGTTATCCTTAGGTACGTGAATCTCCGAATCCTTTTCAAGGACTTGAAACTGGTAAGTTACAGAAGCAATATGCTGTAGATTTCTGTCACGTCGTTTTACTTCTGATTCGTTGCTTAATAGAAATAATGGTTATAAGGCTATAAGCATTACATTGGTTTGTGGATATCGTTTGGCTTATCAGGGTCTTTAGAATTCAATTTGGTCTTACCCGGCAAGTCAACCCTCAGTTGTTACGTGCATCTCCTGTAGTACCGTGTCATCGTACAATTGGTAGGCATGGCTACGGAGAAAGTCTTTTTATGTCAAAACCGAAACCAAAGATAATGAAGATGAAAAAATAGCTACATATCCTAGGTCTCTGGTAAAGTTGAGAAAAATGCCATAAACATTCGTGCACAGTTAATGGACAAAGAGGAATACTTATAAATGTACATCCCATCGTTGTTTGATTGAGGTTGGCATATCACTATATCACTAAGTATGAATTTCGTGTTCTAAAACGTAGTAAGAATCCTTACATAACAAAAAGTCTGTGGTTTTAAACAAGTCAACTCGACTACATGTGATATATTGCTCCGACTATCTCCGCGTTCATTGAGAAAGGGTAGACCACACATTAAGAATATTAACCTGAAAAACAAAAACAAACAAGCAAGAAACAAACAAACAAACGATAATTTGAAGTCTGATAGAAGAATTACGACCGCTTGGATCGTTGAAAAAGTGTGAGCGTAAAGTTTGTTTATCTAAGGTCAATGGTTTATCCATATTCATGTTCATTGTCTGTTCATAACACAGAGCTTATGCGTTATACACAGGTATGTGTTTTCCTAGTGCATCAGCTTTTATGGTCGATGACCCTTTAGCACACATATTTACCACGGACCGACGTATTTCCTTCAAACTCGCGTTTGATAGGTTTGTAATTTGTTTCCTCCGCAGAAATCTTAGCGTGTGAGGATACACATGGCAAAGCAATGGAACCTCTCTCGCAAGGGTTGGAAATACGAGATGACCACGTCATCATGGCAGATAACTACATTTACCTTTAGCAATATCCTTAAAATCTGGATGTTTTCGTGTTTGATTTGCTACATAAATTGTTTGTTTCATATTCTCGTCTATTACTTACTTACTTTTTCAAACAATGAACCAGTGTTTTTTTCCTCAAGTTCATCATAGGCGTAGGAACTGGGGGGGGGGGGGGGGGGGCCCCAAAAAAAGAGGGTAGAAAAAGATTTTTTGATTTGTTTTCTTTGAATAAAGAAAGG
>LD365656.1:13573-24140 GCA_001465055.1 Ptychodera flava | reverse complement strand
AAGTCCAACCCTACGATAAAATGTCTCGGCCTGCGGCCTCGACATTTTATCATTGGGTTGGACTTTATATACCAGAAGAGCCCTCGTACTCAGGCTTTATCCTATACGAATCCAACATTATTTATAAAGTCGAGTTCTTTGAAATTTATTGCAGGGTAAGTGAACACGACTGATGATTCCAAGCAAAAATCGTTATCGTTTCACTTACATGGTGTTGTGGTATCCATAGTTGCCAATATCCACTGCCAGGGTGATTATGACAAATACAAGGGGAACACCTGTGATAGAAGGATAGTTCATTCAGTAATCACTAAAACGGTACAAATTCAATTAATCACTTTGAGCTTTTATGAAAATGACACGATGAAAATTAATCAATATAAGTCGGCCGAAATTATATCTTCTCACTTTTTCGAAGAAGGAAGCGAGGTATATACAGGAATGCGTTTACTTAAAAACATCGTATACCCTTTTATCGAAAACAGCACAGACATAGGATACGTGTGACTGCTTTGTGTCCGACGTAATACGATAGAACGCTTTGGTACAAAGACACTATGTTTTCGAAACTTAAAGTCCTAATATTAAACCGTACAATGTTTCAACTCGGAATAAAATATGTTTCTTTCTGACGTCGCGTGTTTTTATATATATGAAAATATAAATATGCCTTACCCCAGCCAAACAGGCAAAACTTGACCATGAAATGCGAGATATACTGCTCGAAAATCCTGACCAATTTGAAATATAGATGAAGTGCTTCGAGAGCCATCCACATCAGAGCGGCCAATAAGAAGAAGTGTAATAAAACAGCCACGGCTGTGCAAAGCTCTCGCGCGATTGGTGAAAAGTCGACAGCGAATGAACCAATCAGGAACATCAATAACGCCATGCAGAGTGCAAAACACAAATTGATCAGGATTTTAGTGGCTTTGTCTTTCCTCTTTCTGAAATGGAAACAGTAGCTCTGAGTTAAAATTGTCACCGGTCACTCAGGGATAACAAGATTCAGCTTACAATAATACAATAGGGAAGAAGACAGACTTCAAAAAGATAGAACGGGTTATTCAATTTTCTTGTTATGCTTTGTTGATTGAAAAAACGCTTTTGTGAAGAAATATTTAAATAGAACTTTGATACGTTGATCGTGTACTTACTTGCATGCTATTAGACTGACTATCGTGAGCAGCAATGCTAGTAATGATATTCCACAGCCGATATAGGATATGATGGATAGCGCCCTCCGATTTGCTAAGTCGATCCGCTCACCATGACCGTAGATGTCCTAATAGGAAAGATGCGTGAGGATGATTAAATTGTTGTTGCACGGTAATACACCTATTAGCATTGAACTTTGACCCTGGCTTTCGAAGTCATAGCGGCGATTCTTTGGCAATTTGCTTGAAAATGAAACAATGTGCAACTTCAAAATGTATGCAATTTAAACGTTTCTCTCTCTGAAACCAAAGTCTAATGAACGTAAAATATTCAAGGTCATCACATTAATGTCACTCAGTTTAATGAATACTGCGAATTAGGTTTCTTTTCCGTTTGATCTGACCTACTTCACTAATCTAATCTAATCTAATCTAATTCACTTCTCGCGAAAGTTGAAAATAAGTATATTTTTACACATTATCAGCATTGGCTTATTAGTGATCTTGCGGTCGGCACCAACCAAGTTACTAACAGAGATAGGTTACCAACGGAAGAGGGATTACCAATCAAGGTTGACTCAGTAGGAAAAATCCAAGAGACAATTGAGAAGTTTTGAATCTTACTTACCACAAGAAGTGCGAAGTTTGTCAAATGATTGCATTCACATACGGTTGTATTGTCTTCATTACCCGTGTCGTTTGAAACCACACAACAGTCTCCTGACCAAGCGCCATCACCAGCTTTCATGAAATTCGAAAATGAAAGAAAAAAGAGTAAAAAAACGAAGTGAGTGGTACTTCATCCACAGAAAGATGTTACGTGGTTACTGACTACTGGGATAGGGCGTTAGTATGTTTAAGGTGTATAAACCTCGAAAATGAAAGACTTAAACTTTTGCTCAAAATCTCATCAATGAAACTTTCAACCGTTCTCTTACCCGATCAACGATCGAAATTGGGGGCCAACGTGCAAAGTTTGGAACAAGCGAAACAAATTACCCAACATTTTGCGATATTTGAAATTAAAAATGGTCGCCATTTTGAGAAAAATTAAATTTTGCATTTTCGACAAACCAAGACTGTGAAAGTTTTCCTTTCTCCAAGAGCTTTAAAATGAGCACCAACAAGTGGTACATCAGAAAATTGAGAGTCTATCTGTTCCCGAGGCGCGTTCTACTTTAAATATGTGTTAACCCAACATGTATTGCCAACCGAATATGTAGTAACATAAGCCGATACGTGATACCATCTCAGCTTGTAATATCCATTAATATAATACCAAATATGTTTTATTAACCCCCCCCCCCCCCCATACATTATATTTGCCAAGCCAAAACCGTTCTGAGAGGTTAGTGTTATGCACAACTTTTAGAAAATTGCAGCGATATTTCTTGAAATACCCTTTTAATCTTAGTGAACTGTTTTTCGGTCATTATGGTCTCACTCAACTTGTTAGGCTATAATATGGCTAGCACCACTTACCATTTAGACTGAAATCCCAGAATACACAGCTGATATTCAATAGACTGGCGTCGTTATTCTATAAATGTAAACCACATACAGTGATACGATTTACTGCACGAATTGAACACACATTATCTACAGAATAGAACAAGAACAATACGCCGAGGATAGAGACAGCAAACAAATGAATAAAGACCAAGATTATGACGTTCATGATGAAATCAGTGAAAGAGGTGATAATGACGACGGCGATGGTGATATCACATACGACGCGAGACGACGACGACCACGACGACGACGACGATGATGATGATGATAATGATGATAATGATGGTACTAATGTTGGCGATGATGATGATAATTAAAGTGGTGTTGGCGGAGATGACCATGATGAGGATTATGACGGTGATGAAATGAATGATGGCGGTGTGGGTGAAGATAATAATGACGCAAAAGAGGGAAGGTAGAGTAACTTAATGATGTTGATAAAATGAAGTCAGGGATAAGAAAACCAGTCAGTGACAAATTTCATACCGTGTTCTTGTGTGGTATTGTAATCTTGACAGGGTCTATCAGGTTTGTAATTCGTAACTCTCCGATACTGGCTGCGATGACAGGATTGAAGCCAGCTGTCGTTGAGTTGTCAGCAACCTGGCCCAAGACATAATACAGCGACATGATTGACTTTCAAAAGATGCGATAAAGTGCACTGTCTTTGAGGGCAGTATTTAATAAATCACTATTAGAGGTAACAGCAATATTTGCAGTAACCTTGTTTTAAAAAACCCCAATTCTTCAGAATCAAAATGTAGGATGATAAGGAAAATATGACATACCTTGAAAAAAGTGTTCTTCTTGTGTACCACGAACTGAGCTCTAGTTGTGACTCGAGGTCGAAATGGAATTTCAAATTCATCAAACAATGACGTTGGCAGGCTGATCAATGGTCTACGATTTTCCGTCGTGTCAATAACCTCTGTTCTTCTCGAAAATCGAGACTTCATTAAGTTGGGAAAGGAGAAGAAAAAACAGAAATTTCATCAAAGATTTTCTAAAACACCGTGATGGCTGGTTTAATTTTTCGGGGGAGTTTCATGTAAAATGATTCCAAACCAATTCATATTTCACCAAACGAAAATATATAGTCTTTAAGTGCAGTCTTGGTTTCCACAAAAAAACATTATTGCCCGTTCTGTACAAGTGTAACCTTAGGAAACTCTAGAGACTCATATTTATCATATATTCTGCCGGTGTTTGTGTGTTGGTGCAATGAAATGCTTAGCATGGAAGTATAACCACTGAAGCTTTATACATAGCAATCAGTTATTCTTGTCTGATATGCGAATCCTACACTCCAAATAAAGAAAGATTTTTTTGTCTTCAGATTTCCTTACCATTCCAGACGAGACGAAGAAGTCGAGTCCAGAAAATGATTCATAACCTATCTCCGTTACTGCCATGACATAATTTGGTGTTTCAATGGATACTGATGGGTCGGTAGAGTTGTTTGATCCACTTGAATTGTTGACGATTAGGGAGAGTCTTTCGACAGCTTCAATGAGTCTGAAAATCAACAAAGATCGGTGAAAATCTGATTAAATGCTACCGAAACCGAAATCAATTTCCTCATGACACTGCCCTCAGCGTTTCTTATTGAAACGTTTCCTTTGTCAGGATAAGTAACTATCTTCTTCTATCTATGCATCTTGTTTATCGATAATAATTTAGTTCTCATGTCAATTTAAAATAATCTATGTTCTTTTTTCTGTGTTTTGAAAGTTCACGATATAACTATCCAAAATATTGCGCTTTTCTGTAATCCTTCAATCAATTAATCTGTTGGTTTTCAGGATTTTCGGTTACTCTGTGCTTCATTGCATTTTCTCTCTATAGACTTATAGATGGCAATAACTTCCGATGAAATTGATAAAACCGATTCCAAACAAAATATAACATAACAAGTAATTTCTGTGTGGAATCTTTCCTTAATCATATTCCATACCGTGTTGCAGAGCTATCATTTTTCTGACCGGCCACCAACACTTCAAGACTGACGTTTAGCATATTATCGATACTTGTCAGTACATCTTCAGCCACAGTAACACTCGTGCCATTTTCTCCACTCTCCAGAATCTTCTCAATGACCTTGACAGATAGCATCAGGTCCTCCATGTCGAAACTTTGGGCGGCAGACGTGAAGTTTGTCAATTGTTCGGCAATTTTCTTCGTTTGCTCTGTCAATAAACAAGAAAAAAGCCAATCCTTACCATCAGTTTCTGGCCACATAAGTCGTCTTTTATATTACCATGGTGACCAGTAGACTGAAAGATCCGTCGTCGGCGCTTTCAGTCTAGGTGACCAGATGAGATTACGGATTCTGACTATCTATCTGTGAAACATCTTAGTAGCATTTAAAACCAAGTGTTTCTATAACAGGATTGGAACTAATTTGGGATAATTGGATCTTCATATTTTCCAAATTTCTCAAAACGTGTTAGGTGCCATATAGCTGAATGTTGCAATTTAACAAATTACTCATAAAAACAAGTGTGTAAATTAAAACGAAAAGTAGATGAGCTTACATTTGCAGGTTAAATGACCTTACTTCACCATCCAATTATCCCAAATTAGTTCAAATCGTGTTCTATTTATGTATGATGCAAGGTTCTCTTTTTCACTCCATTCGTGTACTTTTCTACTAACCTGGTAGAATGGTAGTTTTCACCAAGTCTTTCAGGTTTTCTTCTTGTTTTGTAGGACCTTCAGGTATACATTCCGTAGTGTTGGCCTGCCCCCATACTGCTTGCAATGGCGCTCTAAACTTGCTGTTGAGGAAAGGAAACATGGGTGTAATATTACTCACTTTAAAGTTTATCTCGAACGGCGATAACTGTCGTGAAATCAACGATAAGAATGTTCATTATGTCATGAAAAGTGTGAAATGAACAAATATAATCATGGTGTAAGGCAACAGAGCATTGTCGGATGTTATGCCGCTGATTATTGGGTAATGTTTCGTTTCTGTTTCAATTCACGACCAGTATTACAATTCACCAGCCGAACATCACGGGTTGTCTACTGATGGTAGGTCACATGACTTACTATAGCTGTAAGTGTGCCTCATGCATTTTTCGTAAACGATTCTGTCACTTTGTGGAATTTTATACCTTTGAGAACCTAAGCAAAAACTGAATACCCTCAAAACAGCAGGAACACAACAGTTACACAACAGTCAAGTACAACTTTATTCTCATAAACTAGAACAACGTTTACATTTTCACAGGCGGAAGTTGAAACGGTATACTTAACCTTTAAGTTCTAACAGAGTATCACTGGTATACCGGTATGCCTTACCATTCTCTCTGCGCTTTGCTGTCGTTTCCTTGGTTGTTTGGACATTTTATCTCGACCGTACGACCAGCGAAAGTTGTCGGCCATTCAATGTCGACCCTTTCGTCACTCGAAACATGTGCAGGGCACCTTGCGATCGGCTGTGTAGCTTCTTCGGGCAGCGTACAGTTTGTAAAACGATCGTAAGACATTCCATTACCTGTAAAATCAATTGTAACCTACAATCAGAATGACATAGTATAGGTTTTACTTACTCACTTACTTACTGATTGGAGTACTTACTGATTAACTGACTTTAAATTCCTTCCTATATACTTACTTACTGAGTCAGTCAGTCATTGTGTCAGTCAGTCACTACTTACTTACTTACTTACTTACTTACTTACTTACTTACTTACTTACTTACTTACTTACTTACTTACTTACTTACTTACTTACTCATGAGAGAGAAACTGACAGAGAGTCAAGGGGAGAGAGAGAGAAAATTTCGGACGATACAGAGAGAGAGAGAGAGAGAGAGAGAGAGAGAGAGAGAGAGAGAGAGAGAGATTGGGACATGAAGTCAGAGAGAGAGAGAAACTAAGAGACTGAGAGAGCGAGAATTTTGGAGAAAGGAACAGAGAAAGTAACAAAGAAAGAGATGGCTGGAGGAAATTTCTTAGTTGACTGTAAAAAGGCATGAAAAGGGGAGTAAGAATTTACTTACGAAATTGGCAAATGAAATGTTTGTTTTTTGTGCAACAGGCGTCATCCATCTTGAAGTGATCGTCTGTATTTCGGTCACTATTCCTATTGAATATCAAATGTTACAAAAATGTGACTCTTCGAGCTGAAGAAACACATATGGAATCGTAAGATCGAAATCTGTCAATTGTAGTCCGCTTCGTATATGAATCCAGATATGTAAATGTTCACCGTTTGTTTGCAAAACTACTTAGGCACTAGGGTTATATGTTGGATAGAAAAGTCTCATGCTTATCAAAACATCTTGTTACAGTAGCAAATATATCGACGAATCAGAAGTGTTGAAATTTTATATTCTACAACAAAGTATAATACACCCTCATCTAATTTGGGTTTTGCTCATTTAGTTTTTTGCTGATTTCTAAAATCCATTTATAGAAAGTACAGAGTTATGATAAAAACTCTGTAAAAATATTTAAAAAAAACCGAAAATAGTTCTTTTTTTACATTAATTGCCAGGGAACAAAAATCTTCTTATAGATTATTCTCCACATACGGCCTTTCTGTTGTTTTGTCTCAATCTGTAGACCGAGGAAATTCCTGTAATAATTACGAACACTTCGTTCGGAACAGAGACACAGATGTAAACCATACTAATAATGAAATTTGCTAACTACGTATACATTTAGAACACATCGATTTTCGAGATTTATCAAAACATGGATTATCATGTTTTTTAAATAGATAAAATCCTTGCACGAACCATAGCTGACAACAATCTGTACGGTCCGTTCCGAATTTAGAGTCCATTTCCTCCCCTGATCGTTCTTCTGAAGACGTTGGGCATCCCGTGCAGTCTGGTTGTCCTGAAAACCACGTTGCGTTGCTAACTTCATCCTCGCTGTTATCAAGCCACTTGAAACTACAATCTCGGGCCGAACTGGAGCAGCCCACCCAGTAACCCTTCTTGCTTTTATGGCTAAATTTGTCATTCTCCATCAGACGTCCTCGTATCCTTTCAATGTGCGACGGGCTTGATAAAACTGCCAAACTGCCATCGAGTTGTCCTCCGAAGGCATCCGTGCAAGTGTCGTTGGCGTCAGCCCAACGTTTCTTAAAATTGTTTTGGGAAAATATCACAAATGCATCGTTTCCAATCGGGATCACGTCTGTTCAAAACAATTATCAGACTGTAAAAGATCACTCATAAGCTTATAACAAAAATACTGTAATTCAAATTTGATTTTTTGAAATTACCGTCGAATTCATGACATTTGCCGAATAATGTCGCATGCGCTTTGGTATCTTTTTCAGTCAACCTTATTTGAACAGATAAATGAAAATGAGAATAACGATTGGAGTATAACGACACATTGTGACGTTGTGGTACAGCGACGTCGATGTTTATGATGGCGATTCTACTCTAGCCGTGCATTGTTAACGGCAAAGTGAAATTAGAAAGCAGAAATGGGCTACACAAATATTAAAACATACAAATTTCCAATATCACTTCAGTGAGTATGGGCGTTGACCCGATCTGGTTGTGGTATACATAATTGACACAAAGTCAAGCCACTGAACACAAACATGATTTTATCATGATATTTTGTAAGGATTTCATTAAAAGACCCGCGTTTGCTACGCTAATATTTACATCAGATTCTTATTATATTATTTCATACATGCATGATATATTTAAAAAGTGATATATTTATCGGTCATTTTGCATGACTGCTAGAGCATTGATCTTTTAATATAAGGCACTACTACAGAATTCTGGTTCAGCATTGAAGTTAATTAAGTGTCTCTGAACAGTCCCCTCTCCTGACGCTGAAACGTTTGAAAATATGATGATGAAATAGTGTGACTTGAATAATATCTAGAACACTACAATACATCTGACCTAAATCAGCCAAGCCACAGTATCAAATAGTGTATCAAACATACGTTTATATATTTACATATTTTCACTTTGTAAACACAGGATCTACACCAATCCAAATTTTGTCAGTATCCTCTAGCAGTGCAGAGCAACAAAGGCAAGCTTATAGGGTCCTCCGATGCTGAAACTTTTGAAAATTTGTCAATAAATAAGGCTGTTTATTGATACTGAGGCCAATTTCCATATATGGAAACGTTTGTGTAAACCCCCATGTCATCATGTTTTGAGAAATCCTTTCTGTGTGTTATTTTTGAGAACCCTTTCTCCCATTCCTCCGACTCCACAAGTCGTAATAATGAAGACTCCATATTATATTGTGAAATGTTGTGAGTAGAAATTCGTAGACTTTCATACTCTCAGAGTTAAACCATATTTCATTCTAGAGTCTATGCTCGCTTGTGTATACGTTTCGTTCATTTTTGTTGTTGTTGCCATTGTTCTAACCTAACCTAAGCTAAATAAAATATGACTCCTACACTCGTTTGTGAAGAGTGACCCCTAGAACTGTGTTGTTGAACTCAACTCACCATATTTCCCCCGGAACATTCCCCGCAAACAATGAAAACTTGCAGGTTAACATCACGTGTTTCTACTTTGTAATTTCAATCTACTGTTCACATTACACTAGAGTTGACTTTTCGGCCATAACGTCATTATGCGAACTCAGGAATAACAACACTTTTCTTATTAAGTGGCATTTTACCAATTCATATTCGTCATTCCTATTTTCATTTATCGGTTAAAATGTAGTTGGTTGATAAAGATACCGCGCAGTAAATGTTGTTCTGAATTCAGAAATACTGTGCGTAGAAAGCACAGTAAAGACCGAAATGATGTCAAATTTTAATTGAAACGATCATGTGAACTGACTGAATAATGAAATTTGCCTAGATTTATTTTAAGGCCATTCCTTGATTTTCCGTTGACAAGATGGTTGGTCGAAGAATTTCACAAATTAAAATCACACATGCAAGCCTACCTTCACATCCAATGTCGTCTTCTGGAGAAGATTTCCCTGATAAAGTCACTGTCACTAGTGACATTAAACTCATTAGACCAACGAAACAGAGAAAGTTAGCCATTTTGAACTGAAATGAAAAAAGTAATAATATCTGTGAAAAACTCCTCAGTGTAGCTGTTCTGAATTGTTGTTGTCGACACAAAGGGTAAATGATAACAATTAGTTTAATTGTTTGAAAGCAGGATTATCATTGGTGAAATGTACAATAACCAAAATCAGAAGTCGCACGTCAATTATCTTGAAATTGAGCCACTGGTCTTGAACAAGTATGTCCACGTTTCATAAGCATGCAGATGAAAAGATGATTTGACGAACTATCGCTCTTGCTCGAAACACCAACCGATGGCGCTTTACAAAATTTACAAGTGATTTAGGACAAATCACGACACCTTACTTCAAATATCAAGGACGTGATTTGGAATAAAGGCGAATATTGACAGCAAATGATTCACCTTTCGAAAAGCAGTTACGCAGGTCTAGTTTCTAATACTTACAAATTAAAATCAGTGTCTAATGCCGCCAGCAAAGTTAAAGCCCCAGTATTTGTAACTTTTAACCTTTTTTATGTTCGAAATTACATGTTGTTCTCTTACATCCATCGTGAAATGTTGTTCAGTACTAGTAAAGAAATAAGCCAAATTTGTGCTCCAGTAGTGACATACAAACGCTAAATATTGCCCGATCGAGTTGGATTGCCGCGCGGGTTTGTTGACAACTTGTAGGCTGTGCACGTGACCGAGAACGCCGATACTGATGATATCATTGAGCCTGCAACATTCCAGGGGCCATGCCATGCACGCCACACCGTATGGGTAATCGCCCATGGTCGCCGGCTGAACGACCTCATCGTCGTACACCACGCCCTCTTCGGCGAGTCTTATCACCCAACGCCGAAAAGGCCGTGGTATCACTGGCCACGTTTAGCGTTCACGCATTGCTGCAAGGCTC
>LD365656.1:0-11184 GCA_001465055.1 Ptychodera flava | reverse complement strand
CGAACACGCGGGCATTCTGCAATGGACGCTGTCAACTTTACCTTGCTGCAGGCCCCACGCCAATCTCGGCCCGACCCCGCTGCACTTGTACAGTCTACTACCTCCATGTAGTGCAGTCTTACAGGACTAGTTGCCGGCCAAACGTAAAAAAAAACACCGCCGCAGTGTAAAATCCGTAGGTCAGAACCATTGATCATAAATTTTCAGAACCAGTGATGTTTAAAAGTTTTGTATTGATCATATGTGAATGACTTTCTCATCGAGCTGCGTGTATAATTGTCCCGGGCATTGTCCATGCAAATTTGGGGCCTGCCTTCGCTCTCTCCGATCGTCTGTAGACACAGGCGCTCCTTAGTTGGGTAGTCTGCTAAGTGGATCGATTTTCGGATCGATCTATTGATCCCGTAGTCGATATGCCCGCCACTGCAACCTAAATACTCACAAGTTGTGCAACACAGTCACTCAAAAAACACACGACCCGATTTGTAAACTGGCCGTGCGCTCGCACAAAACATTCAGAACTACACTCCCATATACCTAGTTGGATCACAAATTTAACCATCTCGTCGAAAATCACGCCGATGAATGTGTTGCTCGCATCATCTTGAAGAAATCGGCCGTGTTTTGAGACCAAGCGCAGTGAAATGTGGCCTGCAGAACGATTCTACCATATGACGTCATTTTTTCCACCGCTGATTGGTTCAACTATACTACACCAGTGACGTTTTGCTATGACCTTTGTTTTCAAGTCCAACTCTGATTACGTGGTAAAAACAGATAAAGACAAACAAAAACAAATCACACAAAATTACTGCAAACAACTTCTCATAAAGTGAGGGTAAATCAAGGAAGCTTTCAAAGAAATTAGAAAAAATCAAAACTTTGTCGGTTTCTTCCTTCAAAAATTTGTGGAATATTTTTTCACCACTGAAGTCCTGAAGAAAAA
The DNA here is from genome assembly GCA_001465055.1 of Ptychodera flava. Taxonomy (NCBI): domain Eukaryota; kingdom Metazoa; phylum Hemichordata; class Enteropneusta; family Ptychoderidae; genus Ptychodera; species Ptychodera flava. Next base: position 10,238 of record LD365656.1, on the reverse strand, counting down.
TTTTGCTATAATTCTCACAAATGTAAACTTTACGTTTGATCCCTTACTAACTGTAACCATAACAGTTGCATTCCAGAGGAGAGATTGGCTTACAATTTGATAGCTACAAGTCAGCATGATGATAATTCTGTCAAGTGTCCCAGGGGGTTATCACGCCTAACATCATTTCCATCACACTGGTCACTGTTGATGTCTGACCCCTTCCACTACTGCCGACTCTAACCAGAATGGAAAATTTGGAAAACTATCCAAGACCAACAGTTTAATCCTCAGTGTTTGCTTCAGCAGGAAAACACTTTCCATGCAGAGCACTTTCTCCACTGCTTTTGTTCTCTTTTGAACTAAAGTTCATACTATCTACATCTGTGTCTCATCTGAACAAAGGGTTACCAGAAATATCTGTCCCTCAAATGACTGTTATATTGTTAGGGGAGAACCATTTGATTTCGGGGGGGGGGTATGGAGGATTTTGAGAAAAAAAATTGTCACCAGGTGAGATACAAGAAAAATAAATTGATCCTGTCAAAAAAATTGTCATAACAGACAGAAGTGAAAAAAAAAATTGTCACAATGCACCAGAAATTAGCAAAATTTGGAAACCTTATTCTCATGTATTCTTTGCCGGCGCGCCGCCATAGGCGGCGCAAATGTTTTTACCACAAGCAATTCTTATGTTTTTTCCCCAGCACTTATGATATAAGCATGCACTACATAGGTCTACTTTACACCTCAATGTTTTCCTTCCCTTTTCTGACCCAAGAAATCATATTTCAGGATTTCTGTTGCAATATCTCAATTGCATAGGCACTATCTAAAGGGGACTATTTGACTTCTGTAAATTGTGAAAATTTAAAACACAAGACAGGAGTCAATAAACTAGTGTTAAAATCAATATAGTATTCTCTCAATAATATGTTAGAAAGATGTACAAGTTGACAGTGAAAAATTATAATGAAATACAATGTGTGAGCCTTGTTTCTCTGACCACAAAAGATAACATCTTCCCTGAGAACTTGCATCGATGCTTGGTCATGTTAATTATTATATGACACCACACACCGGATCGCTCACTATAGAGTCCGTCAATAGTGGCGAACTCTCTCAAAAACTAATCTGCCTTTTCCTCTTTGAGGACGAAGATGACTTAATAATCACACAACCAAGCGGAGGGGATACAAAACAAGAGAGCGACTGATGAAGGAACCCCATTTTTGGTTCTTAAACACCGTTAAGACGAATCACTCAATCAACAAACCGGTTTACCGGGGACTGAGATCACATGACCAGGGTCAAAGCACTATCGATTCACCGGTGTCTCGCCATGTATTCGGAGGAATGTGAGGGGGGAGGGGGTCACTAAAAAAATTGAAAACTTCAAAATGTGGAGAGGAAGAAGGGGGGCGGGGTTACTCAATTTTTTTGTGCGAAATAAATTGAAACACATCTCAGATTGCACCATTGCACATATCCATTTCTCTAAATTTTCAATGCGAGAGGGGGGCACCCCCTCTCGTGCTCTCCCCCTTGGGTCTTCTAACAGTTTTACTGGTAAAAGACCAATTGAAAATACCTCTCGGATTGCACTACACTGCAACATGGCGCACATCAATTTCTCAAAATTTTCACAGGATCTACGACAAACTGAACTACTGTGAATTCATCCTTTATTATCACAGAAACATGTTTTAATTTTATACCTCAGTTGACAGCTAAACATACCATATTCCGGCTTTTCATTAGAAGCTGGCAGCTGGAGAAATGACACAAGAAGGTCACAGATTTTCCGTTCCTGTATATTCATATTGTCTTCAGTCTCTAGCTTACAGAACTGTTTTTCACAAATTGTATTGTCATTGTTTGGTTGTTGAATATTGTGACTAAAACACTGATCATGCAAAAAATGTAAAAAATATCAGTGTTCAATGTCATTTTCAAACAGTTTTACCGAGTGCAAAATAAACTGAAACTCCTCTGAGATTGCACCATTAAACATATACCAATTTCTCAAAATTTTCAATACGAAAGGGGAAACCCCCCTCTTGTGCTCTCCCCCTTGGGGTATTCTAACAGTTTCACTTTATGTAAAAAAATTAAAATACACCTCTCAGATTGCACCAGACTGCACCATTGCACACATCAATATCTTAAAAATTCAATGCAAGATAGGGGAAAGACCCTGTGACACTTTCCCCCTAAGCCTCTCGCGTGTTCTCGCCCTGTGCTTTCAACTCCCTTATATACAACGCATTACAAATTTGATGACCAATAAAAAAATTGATTTGCACTGCTACTCTATTTGGAAAAAAAAATTGATGCAGGTCTGACAGTAGAAAAAAAAATTGCTGTCACTCTGACAGGAAAAAAAAAATTGCTCCCATACCCACTTCCTCCATACCCCCCCCCCGAAATCAAATGGTTCTCCCCTAAGTAAGACTTTTGTACTGCATTCAAGATATAATTTTTCCTTTCTGAGCGTTTTCAATTACGGCAACGATATGCAAAGTTGATAGGCTGTGTTGCCTGCAGCGCGCAGCGCAGCCTGGCCGTACACAAACCTTCGTTTGAGTAGACGGAGCAGATTCAGTCCCGTCATTTATTTTCAACGAAATTTTCATTATACTCCATAATGGAAGAAACGACTAGTTAAATAATTACAATGGTGAAGTGTTGAATTTTTATTCATATATATTTTTCTCCTGATTCTTTCTCAATTCATTCTGCAAACTTGATCTCCGTACCGTTGGTCACAACGTGCAATGCCTTGAAGCTTGCAATCGACTGCCTCCGTCGTTAGTTTAGCTGTTCAAGACGTTTGTTTGCACGGCTCATTATAGTCGGAATAATCTGTAAACACTTACATATTTATATCTTTCCGGTATTTCACCCAACTTTCGCGCGTATTTAGTTGAGTCTCCAGTTTCGATGGACCAGACCTTTTCGAAGAGCGTAAGTTTCTATGGACGCCACAGTAAAACTTGCGTAAATGTGGTTGAGCATGCGCGGTGGTGTGATTACGTTTCGTCTCGTCTGTCAACAAAGCCTGACTTCTGGTCCGGACAAGAAGTCATTTTTCACTCCTTGTACTGTTAATCATGAGGCGGGCTGGGTATGCAAACCATGCGATTCAGCATTAATTATGGTCTACTTTCACATACTGAGGATGTCATTTTAATCAAAAATATGAAAAAAATTGTTAAAAGTTACAAATACTGGGGCTGTAAGATGATATTATTATTTTGTCTATGTCATATAGCAACAATTGTTCCTGCGATGCTCTATGTAGGGTAATGTAGACATGCTATTCCAGAGAGCAGCTGAAATTTGCGGTCTCGATGTGCATTATATTGTATGTCATTACAGAAACTTTCACTTTTAATGTAAACTGGAGATATCATAAAACAAAGCGGATGTCCTGTCAGGAGAGATTCTATAACATGTATTCTTTGGATTGAATATTCACAGAACGGTTAAATATACGTTTAGTCAAATTCTTGAAACTGGAATGAATGCCAAAGACATGACGTCACGGGGAAATACGCTGTATAATCTTCAATGGCCGGGTGCGGTAGTAACAATGTTCCCAATCGGATGTAACCTACACAATGTGACCTTATAAATCCGCACAAAAGCGTTCTGACAGTTTCTTTCCCTTTAATTGTCTTTGTTGTCCTCAAAGATTTAGTTTTGAAGAGAAATAAACTGGCTGGGCGACTCGAAAGTCATTTCACTTAGCTGGCGCAGAGCCTAAATCTATAAAAGCGAAGGCGGTAACGCTTTTTCATTGGCGATCGCTCTTTCCCCGTTGGATACTTTAAACCTTGGCTTCATCAGAGCAGGTCATGGCTTATAAAAGTCGTATTCTCTGGGCCCACTGTGCTATCATGTATCACTTTGCAGGAAACGGTATAATAAAAACTTAATGTAAAGACAAAGCGGGTTTCGACAGTCCTTAAAGTTCAGACTCAAGTGACATGACAAAATGTCAGTGCTCATGATATGTCAGTGGTTCATTTTAGAAGAAAAAGAACAAAAATATTTCGAATCGGATAAACAAAAGGACGGAATAAACACTTTCATGGCGACATTGCAAACATCGCACACGATAAACGTCCTCAAGTGATGCGACAGGAAAAAAGTCCTTCGTCAGGTTTTTAAGTTTGCCAACAGACCACATAATGTGCGCCACGCCTATGGCTATTTTAACAGTGTTCATTTCAATGGTACCTCCCGTCTAGTTTGTATTGAAGGTCACGTCTGTCAATGAAGCCTTAATTGTATTTCGATCACTATGAACGTACTTTTATCCGAAAAAGCATTCAGCTGAGTTCGCTGTACGGTTTCCTTTTATCTTTCAGACACGATTTGACCGAGGCATGGCGGGAGGACATATATGTGTGTAAATAAAGGAGACTGGTAAAATTATTAGTGGGGCAAACATTGAAAGCCAAAAGCGAACGTTTTCAAGCATTTTTTTCAGTACCAGAAGAAGACAACCTCAATTTTTTTTGGTATATGCGTAAAGTTATGGGTTTTAATACTGACATTTAATCAACGCCGCCTTTTTCAATTTCGACAAAGCATGGAGGTAGGAATGGACAAAGTAAACTTCGGATTCTGTTTAGACCTCGACAATGTGGCTTCATGTTTACTTGTCAACCCATTCAATTGCGTAAACGACCTCTTCACAGCAGTTCTTTCATTATTGAAGCCGCTCTAATCCGGCGTGTTTTAGTTGCTATCGTTGGTGGATCTGTCCTATGGCCATAGGCCATAGGACAGATCAAATAATATCGCCAAGTAATACTCTCAAATAATATCGCCAAGGGCGTTCACTTACCTTGTTATACATCTGCTATCAAACTATCACACTCACCACGGCCAAAATTAGAACTCACAGCTTGCTGCGGTGGAGCACTCTATACGCCGATTCGTTCAGACGACATAATGCAAAACAGGTGACGGGCAGAGAGTATTTCTGTATGGTTGACCTGAAGCGTCCTAACTACGTCACTCTTCCGTGAACTCCCGGTCCACGCTAATTTACATATTAATAGTCCGCATATTTGCTTACAGTTGTGGGACGGCCTCACCAAAGGAGGTTATTTGAGGTCAGGGGGCGTATGTCGTCATACTTTAAATAGCCATCTTTGAAAGACGATTGAGACAGAGAATATTTGACAACTATCTTTTGCGGGTACCTCACTTTCAATAGTCGTACATCAAACCACAGGTGGTCAGAATACGGAACCAGACGACCGACAAACAAATACATTATGACATGGACTGGCACACTATAGTCGCTGGCATTTTTCTTTTTGTGTTTCCATAAAGATCTAGTTATTTCCAGTTTATTTTTCGTATCAAACACTTTTATCATTCGCTCGACTCCGGACGATTGTTTTGGCCGGGTTTAGATTAGTGCTGTGTGTGCCTACGTGATCACACGCTTACACGATGAAAACAATTTGATTGCGTGTACTCAACTCACGCTACATAAACTGAATTTATGCTGAAATTTCTTCATTGTGTTATAAAAAAATCATACCGACCTGTAGCAAGTCTAATCATGAGACCGATATGCATGTAGTGTCTCAGAGAGAGAGAGAGAGAGAGAGAGAGAGAGAGAGATAGATATGGGTAGTGAGATAATTTACTCATCGACCAGCCACACAGATACATCGATAAATGAATGAACAGGAATGAATGAATTCATGGACGAGTAATGGATAAATGAACGACTAGACAGATAGATATATAGATACAGATAGATAGATAGACAAATATATAGATAATAGGTTGATAGGTAGATAGCTAGATCATGGAGGTAGTAGCTACCTCCATGGCTAGATAGATTGATAGTACTGTAAGCTGAGTACGAATGTCAGAATATACGATGCCATTGTTTCAAACGTGTGAGTAATTATAATACGAAGGGAAGTGTGCTCTATTGAGGGACTGGACAAAAATTACAGGGGAGGAGAGGGCCGGTGTTTTTTAAATGACGCTGCGCGAAAAATAATGACCCTTCAAAAGCGTTTGCATGAAATGGTGACCTGAAAGTAAATATTTAACAACATATTTACATATAAATGCACAGATTTAGCAAGTTTTGTAGTTGGAAAATGTTAATAGTTTAGACACAGGGTCCGGCGAGCAATATTCATCTAGAAATTATGAATATGATCAATAAATGTCTTGTATTAAACTTTTTTTCATTATACAAGCCTTACCTGTGTCTAGTGTGTGCCTATTACTTTACCCTAGCTATCTGTGGATAGTATTTCAAAGAAAACAGTCTATATCTGTTAATTGCCCTCCCTAATCCCCTTCATTAATTTGTTCTGCCGATCACTGACGCGGGGGTTTATCGCCCTGACCAAATACCTCGTTAGCAGCTCATAACTACTACCTTATGAGCTGCTAACGAGGTATTTGGTCAGGGCGATAAACCCCCGCGTCAGTGATCGGCAGAACAAATTAATGAAGGGGATTAGGGAGGGCAATTAACAGATATAGACTGTTTTCTTTGAAATACTATCCACAGATAGCTAGGGTAAAGTAATAGGCACACACTAGACACAGGTAAGGCTTGTATAATGAAAAAAAAGTTTAATACAAGACATTTATTGATCATATTCATAATTTCTAGACGAATATTGCTCGCCGGACCCTGTGGTTTAGACCAAGACTACCATGTGAAGTGGATTGATATTTTCGGGTGAAATTCGAATGTCATAATGTTTTAAATTTGTTCACATCAGCACTTTCAAACAGCCCTATTCTATAAAAGCAGAGGCATTCAACCGACTGTCTGAATACACGTTGTCAGAGTTTCCCATGTAGGTATTATCAAAAGGTAATGCAATCAATATATATTCGTCCAGGACTTATGATCGATAAATGTAAAGTATTTAACTTTCTTTTTATTATACAAGCCTTGCCGATGTCGCGTGTGCCTCTTAGTTTACCCTCGCTATCTCTGTATAGTATTTCAAAGAAAACAGTCCCTTTATAATTTGTTCTACCGATCACCAACGCCGAGGCTTATCGCCCTGACCAGAGAACTCGTTAGCAGCTCATAAGGTAAAGACTGAATTATGAGCTGTTAACGATTTATTTGGTCAGAGCGATAAGCCTCCTCCGCTTTCGATCGGTAGAATATGCTAATGATCATAACTTCTATAGACAACTATTGCTTGCAATACCCTGTGCTATATTATTCATAGTAAATCGCAGGTTGACTTCTCAAGTTGGCTCTTTCTTGTCGCTTGCATGATTGTTTCTTTGATACAGAATAGCGATTTATTGAATTTTAGAGAAAACTTGCTCATCTCAACTGCCTGGCTTGTACAGCTACACCCGTTTCTTGCCCAAGTACAAACCTGTGTTTCATACGCTAGATCACAGTCCCTCTGCACACAGGTGTGTGGAGGGACTGTGACTGGACATATATTACAAATTGCATCACCTTGTATCAAAGTACATAGCATACATGATATTAGTCTCTATCGGCATGGTTTATCAGCGATACCGGACGGGATTATCTCCAGCATCTGCTAGTCGTACTTGCTATAGACCTTTTCCTGGGTGTTTCACAATACTTGGCATTACTATGGATGAATCAAACACCGTATACACACTCAAAACAAATTTATGTTGAACACAAATTTTCAATGTCAAATATTGCTTCGTGTATTTTGCGTCCACGAGGAAAATATAGGTCAGGGTGCAACCTGCCATAGTCTTCCATACCCTGCGTTCTATGGGTGACAACAGGCTACCCAGACAGTATTAATAAACTTATTATTGAGTTTTTCTCACTGTTTTCTCTATCATTTACTCTCCTTTTCTTCATCACAGTCCCTCTATGGATATAGGGACTGTGTCTTCATGCTCTGACTGATCGGAGTAAATAAGATAAATGGTTATATAACCTAACCTAGCCTCTGTATGTGACTCTTTATTTATTTTACACCCCATTACAAGGACGTATATCTCTCATACACACATGTTGTAATTATTAGTCAACACTACTAATTATTAATCAGTCAACACTACTAATTATGCTAATCCGTGGACTTATCAGGGATTTTACGGGTCGGTCAACATCGCGAAAGATAGGAAAGGTTAAAATTCGCTCCTTTTTCATGTACATCTCTATCTTTCCAATGTTGACCAACCCTTGATAAGCCCACGGATTAGCATAATTAGTTGTGTTGACTAATTAATTACAAGATGTGTATATGAGAGATAAACGTCCTTGCAATGGGTGTAAAATGAATAAAGAGTTAAGAGGCTGGGTTAGATTATATAACCGTTTATTTTATTTACTCCGATCAGTCAGAGCATGAAGACACAGTCCCTATATCCATAGAGGGACTGTGATGAAGAAAAGGAGAGGAATTGATAGAGAAAACAGTGAGAAAAACTCAATAATAAGCTTATTAATACTGTCTGGGTAGCCTGTGGGGTGACGTATGCTTTGTACACTCTAGAGCACTGCATCATGGAACCGGTAAAAGGGCTATTGAAATGTGTAATTTAGGATTTTGTCACTAGATGGCGCTTTTTCCTATGGGGAGAATCAACCGTGTGAAAGACAGGGTCTTTGAAACATCGTTTTAGAGTCCGCTAGCTTCAAAATAAATAAACGACTCATAATTTATTGATATTACCGGGTTTTGATGAGGTCGAAAGAACACAATCATCGAGTACGTTCCTATCCCGGAAAAAAGGACGAAAAATGGGAAGCACAATTAAACCATATTGTAATTTTCCTATTGATTATGTCTCTTCCCCCATAATTTTGATGGCAATTCCCTTTACAATAAGAACAACCAGACATTGCGGTATAGTAACGGGGTTTTGATGGCAATTCCCTTTACAATAAGTAATAGATAACCACCAACACCGAGGAGTTTCGGAAATAGAATCGCCGAGGCCGTAGGCCGAGGCGATTCTATTTCCGAAACTCCGAGGGGGCGGTGGTTATCTGACTTAAACCACGCGGTCACTTTTCATTCAAACCACAGTAACTGTTCGCTCCATTACTGTCACTACATACCTAAATGAACAATGGTCGATACCAAAGGGTTCTGGAGAACTGACCGCTCTTTGTTTTCCAAGTGAAATTTTGAATACGAAAATCGATGATAATTTACATATTGACTTGTCCACCTGGTCGAACTTCTCACCTGGTCACCACCAGTGTATTGGAAACATTCAGCGTTTCATTGGCTGATGAAGTAAATTGCACTGATTTGAATTGCTAATGTGATATAAAATACACAGAAGCACCAAATTAATTTCAGTCTCGCCACGAGTGTCCGACCATGAAATATGGCAAGTGACAGCGATAGCGACTCAATCTTTATCACACAAAATAAGGTCAGAGAAGCTTCCTCAGACAATGCTAGCTGTAGCGAATTTGAGTTTGACGCTGAAGAATTTCTGGCAAAATTTCCAGTGGTAGGACAGCAGAAAAATGTAAGTGACGGCAAACGACTAGGTGATATCAAAAGCGACGAGGAGATAGCAAATTTGATAAAAAGTAATATACCCCCAAATACAAGAAGAAAGATGACTTGGGCTTACAATACATTCGAAACTTGGAGAAATATGAGGAATGATTATTGTAGTAAAAATGAAATTTCGGGTCTCAGTGTAATTGGGCCTCAGTTACTCGAAATGACCGATGACGAGTTGAATTACGCGCTTTCTCGTTTCGTACATGAAGTAAAGAAAACGGATGGTACCGACTATCCCGCAAACACCTTGTTTGAAATAATTTGCAGTCTCCAAAAGCATCTGCACGACAATGGTCGTGTTGTGAGCTTATTGAAAGATGATATCTTCAGACAATTGCAAGGTAGCTTAGATGCCGTCATGAAACTAAGGAATAAGGCCGGGCTAGGTTTAGTAAAAAAACAAGCGCAAATTATAACACTGGATGAAGAAAAAATTCTTTTGGATAAAGGTATACTAGGAAAACAAAATGGTCAGAGACTCGTGGATTCTATGGTATATTTAATTGGACTGAACTTTGCGTTGAGGGGAGGCCAGGAACATCGAAACATTAGATGGACAAATTCACAAATATCTTTAAAAGTGTGTAGTAGTGGTCGCCATTATTTGGAATATGTAGAAGGTGTAAGCAAGTGTAATCAGGATGGCTTGAAAAACAGTCATATTAAGCCGAAAACAACCCGGGCGTACGAAAATACTGACGACCCAAGTCG
>LD365651.1:4099-22370 GCA_001465055.1 Ptychodera flava | reverse complement strand
AAAATCCACCTCTGGATCCTTGCAGTATTTGAAGATTTGAAGTATCGGTTCTCGGATCAGTCTCCAACCAAGGTAGAATGTACAGAGTATCAGTTTGGTCTGCCATGTCTTGGGTTTCAGAGGAAGTTCTCTTTGAAATACTTTCTTGTAAAGAGGTGCATAGATTGCCCAACACATCATCACATGATCTTCATCAATATTGAGGTTGACATGAAGTGGTCCTTGTCTTGGAATGATGTTTGCATTAATCTTACTCTGAGCTTGTAACTTCTTGCTGAAAAACCATCCTGGCCAGTCTGCTGTCATCACCACAGTGTACTTGGTAGAATATACTTTGAAAGCAGGAATTTTGTCTGAGATGTGTTGATAACAGGTGTGATAGTTCTCTAGACTGTGGAGTGGAATCTCAAGGAGGTCTACAAGATATGAGTGTTTAAGTGTGTGCATCATCCTGAACTGGTATTCTTTGTATATCTTGAAGTGTTCTAACATTTCATCAAACTTGTCTGGTGTGATGTTTGTATATTCTGCAGGTACAGAATTCATGATTGTTTGGGTTTGTTTCATTGTTTCATGTATTGTGTTTCTTACTATTTCTGGATCTACACCACCAGTGACACTATTAATTACATTGTGCATGTTGTTGTTGATTGGTATGGCAGGGCAACCAGGAATGGATATTAAGATTGTAGCAAAATGGAGAGCAGAGGATGTTGTCGTATCAGTGGGAATTTTGTGTACATGTATGTGATGGTAGTCATCAATATTTAGTGTTATTAATAGTTTCTTCTGTAAGGAAAAAAAGAAAAAAAATATATGTTAATTGATGGGTTTTGAATTCAGAGTTTATATCAGTTTCTTCTGAAAGGAAAAAAAAGAAGACAAATATATATGTTAATTGATGGGTTTTGAATTTCCTAGAGCTAGGCACAGATGAAACACGTATAGCCAAGTAGATATTGATTACTCATTTTGATAATGTCTAACTTTCACTTTGAATCTAAGGGAAAAAAACTACACATAAAGTAATCATGTTTTTTGCAGATCTAAAGAAAGATTGACATCATTTCACCATTTTGAAACCTAGAATGTTTTGTTGAAACAAACCATTTCACTTACATTATATGCATCTAATACACGTCTGTTTGTCATTTCAGTATTTTTGGTGGCAAGATACTCCTCATACCGCTTGATGGTGTTCTGGCTTGTAGAGTAACCCATTACCCGACCCAAAACTAAACCCTCCCATGACAAACCATGCTGTCGGAGATAAACCCCACAATCCTTTTCCAGTATGGAACACTTCTGTGACCTGAAAAAAAGCAGGTGAGTTGTCAAAAAGCCAATATGTTTTTAAATGTAGTATTAAAGTGGTACTCCCACTTTGCAATATTCTTAAAACACATTATTTTAATGCCAAGTTTTATGTTTTTTATGATCACTTCAGGGATATATTTCAAATATGAGGCCGTTAAAAAATTCAACATAAATTTTTTTATTTAAAAATGATAAGCTAATAAATGCATCACATTGAAATCCAAACTGAAGTGTAAATGATTGATTTTTGTGATAATTACCATATTGACTAGTCTCTATAATGTACATTTTAAATTTATCTTACAATATCTGATCTATATTTTAATGTTGATTCATAAAAGTTACCTGAAATAAGAAATGATGTGTAATAAAGCTACAGTTCTCTTCCTCTGCAAATGGTACCTTTCAAGTGACAGTCTGTTGTCTTGTCTACAGATGGAATCCAGGATGGCTTGGTACAGTCCAGGGCTGTGTCTGTCACTGAAAGCCTCCATGTCGTCGCTGTTGTACAGTCTTCTGTCTGGATTGGTTTGGTAATACCTGTGGAGGGCTTCTTGAAAAGACCGGACGGAATCCTCGAAGTTGAAACCTAGTAAAGAAATGTCCATATTTTAAGAGACAAAATGTTGAATAGGTTGTTTCTCATAATTAGATTATTTGTATGGTCCTACTAACGATCACGATTCTCAAATCACACCTTATGCATTGAGATAATAAACACTTTGATAATATATATTCTAATAACTGAAGTATAGTATTGTTTCTGAAAATCAATTCATCAATGAGGTTCTAAACAACAAACTAAAAATATCCAAAGTGATATCAAAAAGTTACAGCATAGTTTCATCAGTGTAATTGTCAATAAAATACTATTGCTGGAAACCAGTGACTGCGTTATGTGCCCTTTTATAAAAAACATACAGCAAAGGGATAGGTGTAATTTTATACACTTTTTTCTGGTTTAAACTTTACTTGTTCAACTCCATGAAGCATTGAGAATAATACACTATGTATGTTAGTAAAGTGCATTATTATTGTTGACATTTGAACTTTAGTCCAGTTCATTTGTCAGCACTATTAATATTCATGATACATAAACAGACTGTATCAATTAGCTAAGCCCTGAAACTTAAAATTTATATTTGCCTTGGGAAGGTTATCAAGTAAGTACTGGTAAAAGTAATACAGGGAAAAAATATTTCCAGTATTTTACAAATCTTTCAAATTAGATAATTTCTGTCTTCTAATATACTAATAAATGTAGTAATAATCAAAGAATTCACCTGTTGATAAGTTTTTCACATCTGTCATCAGTTTGTTCCAGATGTCACATTTTACGTGAAACTGTCCATTAGAATATTTAATTGTACCATAAGATGTTTCGATACATGTGAAGTCCTCTTCAGCATTCTGCAGGAACGACATAATAACAGTAGAACACACATGTAACACATGTATAGTTGAATTTCAATTATTTTAAAGGCTTTGTATAAGAGTAGAAAAGCTAAAAACTAAAGCTTATTTTCCAGGTAATAAAATAAAGATATAACTGAGGTCACTGGGACAAATTACCTGTCACATGATAGTTATGTAAGCAATGGTGACACAATGGAAACCAAAATGTTCCCCTATATCTAGGCTCTCTGAAAACATATAATTTATGTGGGTTCTGAGCTTATTAACTACTAGAAAACTGTTTGCTTAAAAAGGTCATTTTCTTGTCTTGGAACCTTAAGTTGAAACCCCATTGATAAAACATTTTAAATCACAATTTTCCCATAGAATTACAATTTTTTTAAAGTAAGTATAAAATCCCCAGAAGATGTATTCATCGTTATCGTACACAGTAAATATCTATATCACATTCTCAGATTTCCATTTTTTTTGCACAATATCACTGTCATTAAGGATGTACCAGCACTATAAACACATGGAATATGTCTCTTTTCATAGGATTACATTGAGTATTGCTGGGAAAAGAACTGCTATTGTCATTTTCATGAAAATTTGCACATAGCTCAGTCAAAAGAAATAAATCATAGTGATCAAATAACATTGTATGGTCACCGTGCTCAATTTTTTGATAAAAGCATTGAATGATTTTGTCTATAGAAAAAGCATTGGTGAAAAAATGTTGACTCAGCCTTTTTATCATAACTGATGTATTTCACAAACGAGCAGATCCCATATTTAATTTCACATCTTATACTTATAAAATTGAGAATTTAGAGAAATGACAATACTTTCAATTTTACTGTTCATATATCCTTAAACTTGAATGTGGACTGGATGTCTGTCACTCAAGGGCATTCTCCATGCACCCCTCTCCTCCAACATATAGAACAGCCTATTGTGACACAAATTCTGTATCATTTTGATACTTACATTATGAAGAGACTCCATTTCTTCAAAAGTCGAGTCAGGCAAAGAATGTTGAAATGGAGCTTGAATTCCTCCCTGTTACAAGTTAGATAAAATGAAATTACAAAAAAAAACATAAGTCATCAATATTTTAAAAGTATGACTGGTTTAATATTTTCACTTTGAACAACTGAAATAAATATTAACTCTGCTGTGGATGTTTTAGATACTGAAAAAGTAAAATGTCAAAAATATGCTGTTTTTTTAAAACTATCATTTAGTCCCATACTATTGAATTCCTTACCTGGTGTTCAACTCTTTGCAAACAACTCAGACAGATCATGCTACCGATAGAATTCAAACCCTGCTGCCTTAACTCAACCAAAACCTTAAGAGGACAGGACCTTAAAGTGGTTGAGTGACCAGATGTTGATGGATATATGCAGATCTTGCTTCTCCGGCATTTGTCATAGTGAGTTCTGCATAACAGTTGGCCCTCTTTCACTGCAGCAAATAAGGCATGTCTGCCAAAGACCCGACGATGCTCCCCACTACACAAATCTTTGTATTGAGACTGTGTAAGTGGTGATAAAGCGCATATCTTTTCCATTGTCAGATTTGGCGATGCACTGACTATGGCTCCTTCTTGGTAAATGATTTCAAAATTTGATTTCGTGATTAATCTTGTTGCTAGTGATGCCGTCATGCTTAGTTTAGATTTCGCGCCGTAACCTTTCTATTTGATTTCATGTGTAATGTTGTTGCTAGTGACGCCGTCATACTTAATTTAGATTTCGCGCCGTGAACTTGCTATTGTTATGTAAATTATTTTCGCAAACGTGCTGCTTTCCCGGGAGGACGTATTTACACGTCAAACCCAGTCTCTCGGCATCGTGCGATACCAAATCTCCCTTTTTGTACTCCACGATGTTGTGAGGTGTCAGTAAAAGGCGTATGGTACTTTTTAAAATGATTTTCTAGGACTTTGGGTTGGCATTGTATATCAGATTTCAGTTGCATTATCGGGGACAATGACCTTTAGCGGTGACCCCAAAAGGTCATCTTACTACTCGGCACGCAACAACAGAGTGGTATCGCTGCCGTTCGGGACGTTTATTGATATTTACACAGCAAAAACCGTCTGAACAGCCTATTACTCAACAACTGCATTTATTTTACAGCGGATTCTACGATAAATCTGTATTTCGTGGGGGCTACTAGATCAATACGCAAAACAGTCGTACTAAACTGTCGTTAAGGGACGCACCATCGACTTTGGGAGCATAGAAACATACTCGGGCATGCGAAGTTTTTTTCGGGCAAGAAAATGTCATTGTGTCAATTAATTATCTACAATTTGGAAAAATTTTAGGACCGGAACTTTTAATTTGAAACCGGAGGGTCCATAAAACTGGGGGTGTATCGCCCAAAAAATTGAGGCTGCAAAACGGAGGGACGAATGTAGACAACTGTCTTTTCCGCAAAATGAATCTACACATTTATTAAAAATGTACTAAATATTTCTTTGTATGTGTATATTAAATATTGAGTAGTTTTTATCCTGGAAAGTTTAGTGGTTTAGGAGTCCGTAAGCCTCCGTTTTTGCTAGTGCATACAGAAATCAACGTTGCGGCCACCCCTCTTGTGTCTAATCGACGAACCATTATCAAAGAATGCGCATAACTATGCGCACTCGTTTGTACAGCGTCTGGCTGTGACTTAGTATCTATAGTGCGCCCTCTATAGTTCAATACTGTGACACACTTGTTTTACCACATTTCAACAAATGTTATTATTATCATTACTTGGTATCTTTGTCACAATTCCTTCAGGAAATAAATGTACAATAATTTTTTAGGAAATTTATGATCATGAACTTTCTTTTTACTGTTACCCTCAATAAATTCACCACTCAGCACGCCAACTACATCAAAAGTAATGCCATATTTACCCTCTGTTAAAAGGTCACCTTCTAAAGAGGTCATCTTTTCTTGGTCCCTGTTGTGACCATTATATACAAAAGTGTGATTGATCAATTACAGTGTGATATTATATTACAAATTAAATTAAATCATATCAGTCAGGAAAGGGAAAACTATATTTGCGGTGAAACTTCTGTCTACACAGATATACGCCCTTAGTGATACGGTTACCATGGTGACAAGAGAATTCATTCTTGAAAGCTTTGTCCTTCTGTATTTCACAGCAAGCTGTCTGTACAGCATACAACAAATTATTGCTTATCAGGATGCAATCCCTGTTACTACGGTATATATGAAACACACTGTTACGACCTGACTTGACCTGATTTGACAGGAGACACCAATGAGACCCACACACAGTTATGACCTGACTTGACCTGATTTACCATGAGACACCATGAGACAAACATCATATGACAGAAAATATATGTCAATGCTGCAGACATTTTTGAACATTGTAGTGGTGTGTTGACTGATTTGACTGGACAATGTGTATGGACAATATACGGTACATGACAGAGTGAAAAATGGAGAAACTATTGACACAGTCAATAATTCAGCATGGCTTTGAATACGGTATTTCTACAAAAATAACTATGGGAAATAATGAGGTTTAATTTAACAAACATAAACCAACAAATTTTGCTAATAACCAACAGTAAGACAGGTCAATTTTGTATCACCTGGATATATACATTATAAAGGCAATGGCAACAACAGTGTTTTCAGGACTGAATTCTTCAACTCTAAAAAATATTTATTATTAAGTTAATATTTTTACAAGTTTGAAAAATGGTCCTATTAGAAAAGGAAAACGGCACTTTCTTGTGCTGGTTTTGCATAGTTATTTTTTATTTTACCCAGCAAAAACATTCCATAAAATTAAACAATTAGTCTACATATTTTGTTGGAATTGATATTTGTTTAAATATCACCATTGCTGAATGTAAACTTGAACTCTTTCTTTGTGTGGTTATATTTAACACATGCATGCGTTACTGGTACTGTATATGCTGTATGTTAATTCATTTCTATCAAAGCAAGTATGTAGCTGTTAAGGTACAATATGAAGTACAGTGCATATCAGAAATCCCTATCTACTTAAAGTATAGTTCAAGGAATTGTTGAACCAAAAGAGATGAAAATTTATCTGATATTGGTATTGAGATGATGATCAATGGTAATCAGTATCAAATTCAAGGTGTATTGGTAGTAGTTCCAGCTGATACGGTACCAGCAAAATGGTTTGGTAAGTTCAAAGAGAGTGTTGGCTTTGCACTTAAAAATTGTACAATGTGTGAGTTGTCTGGTTCTAACCTGAAAGAGCACTTACTCCACTTTGATTGTTCATTGAGAACTGATGAAATGCATATAGGCCACTGTGATACCCTGGAAGGGCTTCAAAAGGTCACCCGCAGCTATTGGAGTAAGATGTGTGGGATCAATTGTAGAAGTTGTTTACTAAAGTTGGAAAACTTTTCAATTACATCTGGACTAGTGCAAGATCCCATGCTGCAAACATTGTTAGAGGGTGTAGTTCCAAAGATTTATCTTGTCTGCTACATCAGTGTATTCCGCCACACTAAAAATCTTCTCTGTGAAATGGTTAGATGGCCAAATTAAGAAATTTCTCTGTTCTTACTTGCACATGTGTGAAGTACACCTGGAAATACACTGATGATAAATCAGTTATTGAAAGCTACATCACTGTCAAAGAGTCATCATCAGCACTTTTCACCCTGTGTTAGTTAGTTCCCTTCATTCTTGGACTTTAATATTTAATATTTAATATCCCCAATGGGGAATCAACACTGGATGAATTTTCTACGACTTGTGCAAATAGTTTTGCTGTGTACAAGCACATATTGTCATAGAGAGACGACATGCAATTCTCCGCACCCTTATTGGAATTTATCTCAGATCAAGCCACATATTGTACCCTAGATCCTCATTCATCACAAGGAAGCACTATATGATCTATTTTCTAAACAAATGCTCATCATGTATGGTCCTCTAAGTCATCATTAGTGTATGAGGTTTGAAGGTAAATGCTCACTCTTCAAAGCTTTGAAATTGAAGAACTTTAAAAATCTGTCATACTCACCTAGCAGACAAAACTAGAGTCAAAGGTGAAATGTCTAATAACCTTCTGTATGAAGGGGATATTGTAAATAGTGGTTGTGAGATTAATTTCCTTCTTAGGTATCCTGGCTTGGCGTATGAAATGGGTGTTCTTAGTGGGACAGTACCAGGTGATGAATGGCCAATGTACAGAACTAAATCGATGACCATACATGGACTCGACTATCAAGTTGGGTGTGCTCCTCAGTGCTTGATTTTGAAGAGAATGAGACAATATTTAGTGTGGTTAAAGATATCATTGTTTATGATAAAACAATTTGAAAGTACTTTGTTGTTGAAGGCACAGACCACACCTCTGTATTTGATAATCACATTGTACACTACACTTTGGTAAGAAATGACACTCAGTACATCAAACCATTTCACTCAATAAACTTCCAGTGGACTCTTAGTGTGTATAGGTATGATGGAAGCTAGTAACAATGAATGCAAATAGTTATGTTTGTGAAGTTTTGGACCTAAATTTGGCATTTCATCTTACACTGTAAAGAGTATGCTGTCAGAAATTAGTTTGTGTCATTCACCATTCATTCATTTGGACATGCCTGTCTTCAAATTCTGGAATGCTGATAGAAGTAAAAAGTGATGAAACATTTCGAAGGGAAAAAATATTGAAGTGGTATGGAACAAGTTCATAGCAGAGACTGCTGAGTACTAATGTGAAAGATTCCCTGACATTGGGGAGGCAGTCCATTACATAACAATTGGTGAAAAAATGTATCTTGCATGGCCTTGGATAAAAATGGAAGCAGGAAATTTTCCATGGGTGAGTGTTACAATAATTACTTCATTGTAAATAATGGTACAAGATTTGTTCTGATCTATTCATTGTCAAAATTATTTTCTCCTACATTTTAAAACATAGCAAACATGTTTGCTGTATTCTGCTTTTGGAATTTTAGTCTTGAACTGAATGAATTATTACTTTAAGTGATTTTTTATCATTGTTTGAGAAAAAAGACAAATTGAGTCAGTTTCTTGATGACCTAAATACAACCATAGTTACGATGAAGTTTGCAATTTATTCAATTGTCTAAAAGGACTTTTTTCTCAGTCATGTTTTTTCAAAGACATGGTCACAGAAGGTCAGACACATGCACCATACTTTAAAAGTGAAAAGTCAGCACCCAAAGTGTCAGGATACTGATAGTTCTCCATCAACAAAGAAATTCAGATCAGCACCTGATGTTGCCATGACAACTCACAAAAAGACAGAAGTGACATCAAATCTCATGTCAAGGAATTGAAAGAGGAGCGGTCAAAGACCAAGAAAAACAGAAAGGATAGTCATATAAAGACATATTGCTGAAGGAGACTGTAACTTTCAGAGACGAGCAACTGAGGAAAAGTGTCAGCCTTCTGAAAGATGTTATGGATGTATTTCCATGTTTTAGTGATGCAGTTTATGTAACTTTACTGAAACTTTTTTCAGTAGTTTTATTTGAGTAGCTACTGCAG
Source organism: Ptychodera flava (assembly GCA_001465055.1). Taxonomy (NCBI): domain Eukaryota; kingdom Metazoa; phylum Hemichordata; class Enteropneusta; family Ptychoderidae; genus Ptychodera; species Ptychodera flava. Next base: position 13,110 of record LD365651.1, on the reverse strand, counting down.
TTTCTTATTCTACTCCCTGAAGCATGATGAAATGTCCCGTATTTAGCCTAGCAACACAGCTCATATGTGTACAGTCAGCACTGTTATTGTTGAAAATTGAATACAACTACCGACTATAATTCATTTGTCAACAATAACAATGGTTGTAACACATATAGAGTATGTTGCCAAGCAGAATATTTGGTTTCTAGTATGCTGTGGGAAATGGAACAATTAGTCATAAGAAACTGCAGTTGATAAACAGAACAAAAATACTGAAAAATTGCAAAAAGATTTAGCTCATGTCCCGTTAATAAAATATGGACTCTTCGTTCTTTCATTCATTCATTCAACCATCCATTAATTCATCCATTCATTGAACCATCCATTAATTAATTCATTCATTAATTCATTCATCTATTCAATCACTCATTCATTCAACCATCTATTCATTTGTTCATTCATTCACTCATTCATTCATTCATTCATCCATCCATCCATCCATCCATTCAACCATCCATCCATTCATTCATTCATCCATCCATTCATTTATTCACTCATTCATTCATTCATTCATCAATCCATCCACATATCCATCCATCAATTCAATCCTTCCTTCATCCATCCAATCATTCATTCATTCATCCGCATTCATCCATTCCATTTGTCCATCCATCCATCCATCTATTCCTTCATTCATTTATCCATCCATTTATTCAAGAATTAATTCATTCATTCATCCATCAATCTAACCATGTCTATTCATTCAATCATCCCTTTGTCCATCGATCCATATCCATCCATTCATTGCTTCATCCATCCATTCATTCATTCATTCATTCATCCATCCATCCATCCATTCATTCATCCATCCATCCATTCATTCATTAATCCATCCATTCATTCATTCATTCATCAATTAATCCATACATTCATACATTCATTCATCTGTCCATCCATTTGATTATTCATCCATTGATTCAGTCATCGATCCATTAATCCATCCATCCATTCATTCATTCATTTATCCATCCACCCATCAATTCATTCCTTTCTTCATCCATCCATCCATCCATCCATCCATTCATTCATTCATCCATTAATCCATCCATCCATCCATCCATACATTCATACATTCATTCATCTGTCGATCCATTTGTTTATCATCCATTGATTCAGTCATCGATCCATTAATCCATCAATTCTTTCATTCATTCATTCATTCATCCATCCACCCATCCATCCATCAATTCATTCCTGCCTTCATCAATCCATTCATCCATCCATCCATTCATCCATCCATCCATCGATTCATTCATCCATCCATTCATTTATCCATTCATTCATTCATTCATATATACATTCATTCATTCATTCATCCATCCATCCACCCATCCATCCATCAATTCAATCCTTCCTTCATCCATCCAATCATTCATTCATTCATCCGCATTCATTCATTCCATTTGTCCATCCATCCATCCATCCATTCCTTCATTCATTTATCCATCCATTTATTCAATAATTAATTCATTCATTCATCCATCAATCTAACCATGTCTATTCATTCAATCATCCCTTTGTCCATCTATCCATCCATCCATCCATCCATCCATCCATTCATTCATCCATCCATTCATTCATTTATCCATCCATTCATCCATTAATCTATCCATCCATCCATCCGTACATTCATACATTCATTCATCTGTCCATCCATGTGTTTATTCATCCATTGATTCAGTCATCAATCCATTAATCCGTCAATCCATTCATTCATTCATTCATTCATCCATCCACCCATCCATCCATCAATTCATTCCTTCCTTCATCAATCCATTCATTCATTCCTTCGTTCCTTCATCCATCCATCCATCCATCGATTCATTCATCCATCCATTCATTTATCCATCCATTCATTCATTCATATATACATTCATTCATTCATCCATCCATCCATCCACCCATCCATCCATCAATTCAATCCTTCCTTCATCCATCCAATCATTCATTCATTCATCTGCATTCATTCATTCCATTTGTCCATCCATCCATTCCTTCATTCATTTATCCATCCATTTATTCAGTAATTAATTCATTCATTCATTCATCCATCCATCAATCTAACCATGTCTATTCATTCAATCATCCCTTTGTCCATCCATCCATATCCATCCATCCATCCATTCATTCATTCATTCATCCATTAATCCATACATTCATACATTCATTCATCTGTCCATCCATGTGTTTATTCATCCATTGATTCAGTCATCAATCCATTAATCCATCAATTCATTCATTCATTCATTCATCCATCCACCCATCCATCCATCAATTCATTCCTTCCTTCATCAATCCATTCATTCATTCCTTCCTTCCTTCCTTCATCCATCCATCCATCCATCCATCCATCCATTCATTCATCCATCCATTCATTTATCCATCCATTCATTCATTCATATATACATTCATTCATTCATTCATCCATCCATCCACCCATGCATCCATCAATTCAATCCTTCCTTCATCCATCCAATCATTCATTCATTCATCCGCATTCATTCATTCCATTTGTCCATCCATCCATCCATCCATTGATTCAGTCATCGATCAATTAATCCATCAATCCATCCATTCATTCATTCATCCATCCACCCATCCATCCATCAAATCATTCCTTCCTTCATCCATCCATTCATCCATCCATTCATTCATCCATTCATTCATTTATCCATCCATCCATTCATTCATTCATTCATTCATTCATCCATCCATTTATTCATTCCTCCGTTCATTCATTCATCGATTTGTTCATTCATTCATTCATTCATTCCTCCATTCATCCATCCATCCATTCATTCAATTCATTCCTCCATTCATTCATTTATTCCTCTATTCATTCTTCTATCCATTCATTTATTCATTCGTACTCTAATTCATTCCTCCACTCGCTCATTTATTCCTCCATTCATTCTTCTATCCATTCATTCATTCATTCCTCCATTAATTCATTCATATATTGATCCATTTATTCATTCCTCCATTCATTTATTCATATATTCATCCATTCATTCGTTAATTCATTCATACATTCATTCATTCATTCATTCATTCATTCCTCATTTAATTCATTCCTCCATTCATTCATTTATTCCTCCATTCATTCTTCTATCCATTCATTCATTCATTCATTCCTCCATTAATTCATTCATATATTGATCCATTTATTCATTCCTCCATTCATTTATTTATATATTCACCCATTCATTCATTCAGTCCTCCATTCTGTCAGTCATTGTCATTCATTCACTCATTCATTCATTCATCCATACACTCATTCACTCATTCCTCTGTTCATTTATTCATATATTCATCCATTCATTCGTTAATTCATTCATTCATTCATTCATTCCTCCATTCATTCATTCATCTGTCTAGCAGTAATGATTCTTTGTTTTATTCATTCAGTTACTTATTGAGTTTGCAGTTAGATTTGCTAACACAAGATTGAAGGATGTATCTGAAAAGATGAAGAGTACACTGTCACCTTGTATGGAAGTAGCAGGGAAGAATGTTGATGGTCATATAACTCATGTAAGTCAACATAAAACAATAATGGCAATATTTAGAAATGATGTTTCTTTGTGAAATAAAGCTTTACTCAGGTATATGCTGACATTTTATCGTACCAATATTGTTCCCATCAAATCCTGCTACAAATCAATATCTGCCTTAATGCAGATCAAAAACACATTATTAAACATAATAGTTGGATGTAATTGTAAGATGTATGAAAATGTGTTTGAGATTTATATTAGCACATCAGCTAAGAAAACGCATGCAAAACCATTTGAACACTTTTTTGTGTTCAAACAATATGCAGCTGTAGAACACTTTGGTGTTCATTTAGTGTTCAAGAAATTTACCCTGGTGTTCATGATTGAACAAGGGTGTTAACCCCTTGACTACCAAGGCCAATGTATTCCTATATACCAGGCCCCTTATGTAAATATTGATAAAATCTAGGGTGTGGTCATTGCATCAACACTGCTTAGAGTAAAAATTAAGTAAGTACCAATAAACCATATATCTTCTGAATCAGCATGAAATTTCCCACTTTTTCATACATAAGTTTTGCATTTCCAGGTCACGTGACTGATCACATGACACATCATGTGACCAGAGTTGGCAAAGAATATGAATATTTGAAGCATAAGGACGTGTTTTGAATCCATAAAATGACACAAATTTTAATACAGTTGCAATTTCCATGGCATTGTCTTTACATATATGTAATAATAACTACCCTTTACTTTATTTATAGTTGTACCTATTTAAGATTTAAGATTTAATAATAATAATAACAATAATTTATTTTTCTAAAGCGATTTCCATCAATAAAATATCAAACCGCTTTACAATAAAATACAAGATGAAAATACAATAATAATAAAAGTACCATAAAAATGCTCTGGTTAAAATACAACAAGTACATTAAAATACTCCGTTAAAAATACAAACTCTACAATGCAACATGATACGAACATCAAAACGATGACTTAATCATTATAGTACTTTCTGAAGAGATATGTTTTCAGAGATGTTTTAAAAGAGGCAACAGATGGTGACAATCTAATTTTTTTTGGTAAAGAATTCCATAAAGTGGGAGCAGCATTAGAAAAAGAACGGTAACCAAAATGTTTCTGTTCCCAGTTCACCGGCTCCAAAATTGGTGTGAACGCTGAGCGTGTAAACTGTTTAGGAACATGAACTGTGATAAGATCAGAAAGATAAGCAGGTGCTTGATCATGCAAAATTTTATACACAAAAAGAAGAATTTTGAAATTAATTCTAGCATGGATAGGCAACCAGTGAAGCTCACGTCTCACTGGTGTGATGTGTTCATGCATTTTTGTGCGTGTAACTAGACGAGAAGCAGAATTTTGAAGTAAGGCCAGGAAGAAAAAATAAATTGTTTATCGGAATCGCTGCTTCTAATTTGGCATATTTGGAATTTTTTTTTTTTTTGATCGCGGCAAATTCTTACTTCCGCATCACAAATATTTTTAGTACTGCCGCTTTGTAAAGGTTAGTACATGTCACATCATGAGTATTAATTTGATCGCCAACATTCTACGTGATGGCCAACAGTTAGTTCCAAAGACGCTATTCAGTGTTTGTCCTGATATTACGTTCGGCGATTTGTTCAACAAGATCGTGACAGCATATGGACGGTGCATCCGATTGAATGAAAATTGCATCGAAAGTATAAAAATTTACGGCAATGACAAAAGACATGGTTGCGTCGATGTAAAAGTATCATTTGAAGCTTGTTGTTTCTATTGTGGAGTACAAGACAGCCTTCTGAATGATGACTATATAACTTCACTCCGATCACAGTACAGTGTTGTTAGACCATTGTGTAAAATGTGTAGAGACAGTGGTAAAGAGGCAAAAACATGGAGGCAAAGTAAAATGAAAAAACTCAGATGCTAGGTCCCACCAGGACAATATTAAAGGACAATACTGAATTGTTGGATTTCAGTGATTTGCTGTACATTTCAGTTTTATTCTGAGAGAATGTTGAAATACTCAGAATATGTTGTGCAAACACTATGTTATTGTTGGGAAATATAGTATTGAATTCAGTTACCAGTATCAGTGTTTCTTGTCTGAGATATTTCTGGTAAAAAGGGAAACAATTATCTTGCCTTGTCTGCATCTGTGCAAAAATTCCAGAGAACCGCGTTTACCTTCGGCCTAAAAAAAAATAAAAAACAAAAATTTCGCTCGCCGCTCCTGGAACTTGGTCCAAAAAATCCGATGAACAAGATTTTTTTTTTCTCTGGCCTAACTGAAGTTTACAGAGGTATTTGTCTTCGATACCGAACAGCAAGCTGTTGCAGTAATCGAGACGTGATGTTACAAAAGCATGCACATTTAAGATTTTATTTAAGATTTATTTTATTTAAGATTTATTTTATTTAAGATTTTTCTCACAAAAGGCAGAGTAAATGAACCACAAACATCAGCATCTGACATGATTCTGTATTTGAAAATCAACACATTTTATATTTGTAAACACCTGCTTTATGTCTTCCTTGCAGAAACATGCATCTAAAATGGTTATGATTTATCAAAAAATAATTCACAATATTTAAAATACATTTTAGGGAACAACATATCACACGACCAAATACATGACCAGTCATGTGACCAGTCATATTGATAATATGGCTGCTATAAAATTTCACTGGCTTATAGTAAAAAATTGTATTTCCTCTAGTTTCATTAACGAATATTGCTGTTAATAGAACATATTTACATATAAATCATTTGTTTTCAATAAATAAACATTTCATTTCAATGAAACAAACAAACCATAAACATCTTCGCGATCATCCTTACTTCTGAAAACTGTAAACAATCAGCGTGACGCTTCTCTGATCAGCCTGACCTTTCAGGGTCAAGGTCATGGGTCACGACATTTGCTTCCGGATTTTGGCCATACTCGGACATACGGGGGCGCAATCACATTCAGGCCAGATTTGAATACATCAATTTTAGTCGCGCTGCGTGCCGACGCCGAAATTACGGGATTTTTAGCGACAAAAAGGAAGCAAATACGCCTATGCAACTGTGCGGGATATTTCCGGCACTCAAGGTATATGGTAATTCAATATGGCGCCGGATATATCCGGCGCCATAGGTAGTCAAGGGGTTAAAGATTTTTGCACACTAAGTCTTAGGAAATTGTACACTGCACATTTGAGGTGTTCAATATCTGTTACAGTTTTGATGGGCAAGTAGTGTTCTATACTTGACTGTTTGTTTTTACAATGTAGGGATTGCAAAAAGTTAATAAAACTGTTGAAAAGTACAAATTAGACATATTCCCAGTTGTCCCAATGGAACAGATTAGGATGACATAGTACAAGCGATTAATACTGTGGTACGGTAGTTTAACTGTTAAACTGTTACATGAATCTGGAAGGACAGTACTGGTATGTTTTGTCAGCAGTGCGATGTAAAGTATGACTTGAGTGCAAAGTGTACCTGTGCTGGGCTCACAAAGTGAAACAGGCCTTGAAATACTTTTTTTCAACCACCTGTCTACTGGACACACTACGGAAAAGCTCCATTAACTTAGGAATACCCTACTTCCCTAGAGGATCAATTTCACAGACCTGCCTTTCCTACAATGGCACTACAATAGCACCAGCTGGATTAGATAAACATAACAATGGAACATTCACACCTTGGGGATTAAAGTCTTTTGTTTGTCATCCGAGTTTGTCAGCAAGAACTCGGGTTTCAGGTACCATGCAAGTTAATGCAACATTCCCCTAATGAGGTCAAAATAAAAAGTACCTGTCCCAGTGAGAAAAGTACCAGTCCAAAATGGCCTAATTTATTATATTAAAATTATTTGTTTCGCGTCCACTCAAAGTAAGTTATTTGTTTCGCGTCCACTCAAAGTAAATTATTTGTTTCACGTCCACTCAAAGTTTCAAAACATACACAGTTTTCTCATACAATCTGCTCATTGCTGTAACCACATGTATAAGTTTCTGGAGAAAACAATTTTACTGTACCCAATGGTTTAATATTTGTAATATGTTCATTGTAAACAAATATTTTGTTGCAGAGTAAAAGTTATGGTTTTATTTTGTGGCAGAACATCATCAACAATAGAAAATTCTGTAAGTGTAATTTGAAGAACTCTGAAAACCTACGGGTGCAGGCTAGACACAACCAAAGAAGTTATTCACTCTGGCCTGATGGTAAAACATTGAGACATATACTTTTTTAATATTTACTGAGAATGGTGTTTTTAAGCCTAACAACACACATTGGAAGATATGCCTGTATGATATGAAGGCAAATAAAATCTAGCTGTTCTAAGTCTAAAGTTTCATACAATTTTATCTGAAGTTTGCTCAGAGATTGATTTTGAACTGAATTTCACATGATCATGAACTTCCCCCTTTCTCTGAAACTACCCATAATGCAATATGATTTACACACACAGTGCTTTATGAGACTTTACATAACGCATTGCATGTAGCTTTCTACCACAGTCCCTCCACACATCAGTTGGGAAACGCCTTGGTACCTTGGTACCTACTATATGTTACAGTGCGCCTTGTGGTGTGATATGATGTCTGTGTTTGTAATTGTAGGGCTTCATTTTGGTTTCAATACAATCCACCCCAACACCAAAATAAACACCACATTTCATGTGATACCTGTCGTAAAAGTTTATTATCAAACAACTGGTAAAGTGAGAAAATCCGGTACTTCACACGTTAAAACAATAGACGTTTCCCAACCAGTGTGTGGAGAAACTGTGTTTCTACGAACATTCAGTCTCAAAGCAAATTTCATTGAATCAAATACTGGTGATTATTGGTGGGTAGAGCAGTAATTTTGCTAATTTTGGGTAGTTTATATGCTTCACAGTCATCCTAAATAATCTAAAAACAACCTTGGACATCTATTATGGACTGTTGACAGAAAACAGTAAAAAATACCGTCAATGACGCTGTACCTTCTCTAATGTGTGGCCAGGTCAGGTAATTGGTTGTTGGCATGGAGTTGTTGGTAAATAGTTGATGATGTAGGGGCATGAGGTGGGATATGGACCCAAAGAACCCAAAAGATGATTAAATACATCAATCAAAAAAATTCTAAGCTACAGTATAAACTGCCTAAAGATAGTTCAATGTGGAAAAAAGTTAAACAATTCAGAAATAAGAATTAACAGTCCAAAATAGTAATGACGCACTTCCTTACTGACCTGAGTGCATGTGAAATACACAACCTGGCATCTGTAAATTAAATGTATACCAAGTGATCATTTCCAGTCACTTTTAACTGTTTTTAATGGATTTTCCAAAGAGTCCTGTGGAAATGATGAAGAACGCTTATCTGGTCTTGTGTTTGTATAACCTCATGGCTGATAATTGTCATAGAAATGAAAAAAAATTGAAAGTGAAGAAATTACTGTTTTTAATAGGCATATTTTC
>LD365644.1:54896-67050 GCA_001465055.1 Ptychodera flava | reverse complement strand
CATGCATTTTCGCCTTTCAAAGATAACATATAATACAAAGAGTATTACAGAAATAGTTTAAAAATTGAAATAGAGCGATTCAAAATACATTCATGTTTGTAGCAAAATTACGAAATTTCTTCGAGTAGTTGTTCATGTAAACGATATAAATATGAGAATCATTGAATAACTGAATCAATAAATAATGATATAATCTGAATAATTTAATATTTTGGACAACACAATAAAAGTTTTGGCAAATTTGACATTTAAATTGAAAAAGGAAGTCTTATATCAAAATCGTGAGTAAACAATGACAAGAGTTTTTTTGATATTCCGCATACACTTAAAGGTTAATTTGAAAATTGAGCAACAGGCCTTTTCAACAGAATTTTTGGAAGGAAGCATGAAAATGTGTTTTTTTATGTACAGGTGAAATTTGATGCAATATATAACACTAAAATCCATGACAAAATTACATGTGTTGTCGTCAGTCTTATTTGTAACTTACTGATTATAGCTACAGCTATATCGTCCCTGGCCGTTTCAATGATTCCTGCAGGTACCAAAGTCCTGTAGTAGTATACATAATTGTTTATTTATCGGCATATTTGCACTTGTTTAGTGTGTTAGGGTAGTTCATTCAGTACTTAAAGCTCGTCATGCCATTATGAATGAAATTGCCAGGCAGGACATATTTAAAGGTTGTTATCGTTGAAAAACATTAAGAACGAAGTTAACGGTGAGGATTAAATTGTGCACTCAAAACAGTACATATAATTACATTCAGATAATATTGGCTAAAGAGGGAATTGCTTTTGTCGCTGCAACACGTTTGGTGGCGCTCTTCGTACTGGAACAAAATACCAAATACAAAGTGACACATCTTGTATTTTTCGTAGAAGTGTTAACAAGCAAACAAATCACTCCAGAGTTCTCCACAAGGGGATTTTAAGGGATAGGCCACCCTTCTGGTGTTGGAGCAATCTATTCATATGTTAATAACTGTACAAAAGAATATAATGAAAATTCGCGCAACTCTATTTCGCTTTTCCTGTTTAACTCAGCTTTCAGTCCCTTGTTTTCCTCTTCCAGTTTAGTTTTGATTAGCAATATTCCTTGACTAAGTCCCCGATGGGTACGGAATGGTGTTGCGACCGTGATTTTGATAGAAGCACTGCTCTCTCTCTGAAGTCCGTACGCGTGTTCGATTGCTCCTCTTGTTTTGGAAATCTTTATTCATTATATCTCGCTATTTTCCATAAAGGTGCAAAAATGATAAAATATAGACGATTAAAACTAAACGCAAAAATGTGTTGCAAGAGATTGAATATTTCATGTTTGTTATCACCACATTTCAACATGCACAACTTTCAGAACCCGAAGTACATTTATATGAGAAGAAGCGGAAGTGGTTTGTGTTGACCTACTGGCCTTAGATAAAATTGACAGATTGTCTAAATCGAGGTGTTGTAAACGCTGCCAGGGGTAACTATCAGCTAGGTGATACAATCAATCAATTGCAAAGAAATCACTCTGCAAAAATTGAAACATTATCGAGCATGAGGTCAAACCATATTAAAGTTTAAACATTACCCCGTATATGTCCGTGCACAGCCCGCTAACTGTCCAGGATGTATCACTCGCTATCAGGTGAAGTATATTATACAATATAAGGCTTCTCACTTTTACATATTTTTAACTGACAAAAATTCCAACATTCATCATTAATAAATCAGAAAGTGTTTCTCAACACACCAAACTTGCATGCAACGGAAGTATGCAAACAAATACAACTCGGCTTGTTGGTATGTAGTGTCGCCATCTTTGACATAGTGACTACCTCCACCACAAGTCTAATAAACAATTATATGTAGTGGTTAAACTACTGCAAGAATTTCTCAGGTTGCACACTTGATGTGATTGTGTGTACTTTATATATATTAGATTTGCAGATTTGAATTTATCTGACCAGCACTGAAGCATTCTATAAATAATTCTCAATGACGTGTCTGTCATACGTCTCTGTCCATAACATTCTGCAGCACCGATTGTGGCTAGTGCATCGTATACATGAAATACAGATTTCCGCCACAGCACTTCAAGTATTGTCCCCTTTTCAACCGAATTATCAAGTTGTTAAATGCTATACACACAAAGGCTATGTTCTTAAACTTTGGTCCATTTTTTACAATATTGCACAGAGCCAAACCTTATGAAGGCGTTTTGGTGTCGTAGGTGTTTTGTTTCAGCCAAACTATGGAATCGTTACCAGTAACTTGTGCCTTTTTTATTTAGCCCTTTAACATCAAGGTTTGCTGTGTTGAATTAAAAGACAAATGAGATCACAGTGGTTTGAGTTCACCTGTTGGTATTAGACAAACCATAGACAGCAGAGGGGGGAAGACCCTCTACTGTCTATGGTTAATTTTGGTGTCGCCAACACTGTCAGGTGCAATTATCAGCTAAGCGGTAATACGAGTCGATGATAAAGGAATCAATTCTGCAAAAGTTGAAACGTTGTTAAGGAGGTCAGATGCAATCAAAACAACACCACATGATCTACATACACCACGTCTACTATCCGGAACACAGTCATGATGATGAAGACTGCACCACAGTTTCTAACTGGAATGCAGTCAATACACCGCAAACACTAAAACACAATTTAGGAACATAGCCTATAGGTGTATTGCATTTAACGACTTGAAAAACAGGCTCTACAGGAAACAATACAAAGAAAATGCTACGGCGGAAGCTGTTGTTTTGACTATGTCTGACCTCCTGCTAGACAATGTTTCAATTTTTACAGATTGATTTCTTCCTACTAATTGACTAATAATACCGCCCCGCTGATGATCACATCTGACAGTGTTGACAACACCTCGATGTAGACAATATGTCTTGTTCGTCAAATGCCAACATGTCAACGCAAACCACTTGACCGTAGTTAATGATGCGTTTGAGGTACATGGATTGTGTGCCTGTTAGAATCGTATTGCAAAGTCTTCATGCAGTTATATTTTGTTGAAAGGCAACAAGTGACTGCGTTCAGGATTGCAGAGGTGGTATCTGTAGATCAGGTGGTGTTGTTTTGACTTCGTCTGACCTCCATCTACACAATATTTCACCTTTTGCAGAGTTGATTCCTTTATGATCACCCAGGCGATAATTGCACCTGACAGTGTTGACAAAACCTCGCTTTATTATATTTCTACACCGTCTAAATCCACCGGGTCAACGTTAACTACAGTAAATCATGGCATGCGTTCACGCTTGTTTATGATGTATCTTTTATTAGTTATTATCAGCTTTATCTCTCAACAAGTAAACTTACAGCGGACATTAACACAGTGAACATCAGCTGCCACTATTGCAAGAACCAGGGATTGAAGACTGCCGCCTTAATAGGTGCTGAGGTTTGACGTTTTAGCGTCAAAGGAAGTATGAACTTATAACATAAGCATGAGTACAGACGCATGTAAAGACTCGTGTAGCTATACCTGCAGCTGTTCATGTAAGGCGACATTCTTTATTGATGTTATTGACTCTAATGTAAACACACATGACAAAGTTCACTTGCATTATGATTAATGTGTAACTGTATCTGAAGGAAATGTACACTGCGGCCGTAAAACTACGTGCGCCAATCTTCTGTTCCGTGAAAATATTGATCGTGACGATTTTAAATAAAGGGCAGAACCTACGAGTACGTTTTTTGCCCCTTATATGGCTTTGAATACGATATTTGCAGTAAAGATCTCCTTTTTATCCCTTTGGGAATGAATCAATGTGAATGAAATGTTGGACTAACATGGTGCACGTTGAATCATTTAATTGACCTCAAACACAGATGAGTTGGGGATCGTGACTTATAAATGGTAGTTTAGTTAAGCTATAGCGCAATAGAAAACAGCGTGAAGGAGTAAGCAAGGAAAGGCTCTTTTTCAGTCCTGAATGTAGATAATACAGTAACTGATTAAAAGTGCAGTGTCAACTCATTTGTGTAGTTTTTATTTTGATATCTGTACGAACTATTTTAATTTACCCTCTCAACTTATGTTAATTTTAGGATGGGCAGATTTTAGTTGCTTTTTTGTTTTTGTTTGCTTTGGCTACTTAAAAGATAATTTATATCAAACGTTGAGGCCGCAGATTTCAGCCTAAAATGCAAGTGCACTACATTCAATAAAGTACTTATTTAGTCAAGAGAAAAAGACACATCTCTGACCCAGGCTTGTGGAAATATTTGCAGAGACATGAATTAAAGCCCTATATTTTGAAATAATCAACCTTTTACTGAGATACTGTAGTGGGACTGTTCAATGCACGAGTATGATCAAACTCATTCCTTTCGAATACGATATCTTACTTATGACTCTTGCTTGTCTTTTAACACGAGTCCCTGGCATTGCAATTCTTTCATTGATATTGTAGATAAAGGTAGCAAAACTTCTCGTACACTCACAATCATGTCCCGCTATTCAAATACTTTCACAACTATGTCAATAATTAAGGTATTTCGCCCTTCAAAATTAAAAGACAAACTCTTTCCAACTTCTTTTTTCGGGCAAATTTAAAATTGTCTTATTTCGATTCAAGATTGAAAGCCAGTGGTCGCTGTGCAAAATTTTGTACAAGCGAAACAAGTTACTCTGAATTGACCGACACCAGAAATTAAAGATGACCGCCATTCCTGTGTAAACGCGAAAGTTTCAAGAAAATGAGCTAGTGACATCTCAACTTAGACAAAATGAACTACTACAAGAGACGAAAATTGATTGTAAACATTCGGTAGTCTCCAAGGCGCTTTCTACATTAACAATATTTTGCGCACTTTATGGTCACTATGGCCTCAATTTTAACTCTAATTTTTCAACACTGCTCAGAATCAGGATACATTTCATGACGAACCCAAACCTGTGAATTGATCTATTGCAACCAAGCACTTTCACTCGAATATCCTATTTTGCTTTCGAACTCTTCAATCAGGCGGGCTCTCGAATGTTGACCTCAGCGGTGAGCCTGGCCCCGGCAAGGCTCACCGCTGAGGTCAGGCTCACCTCAGGTCGGCCATGTTGAAATGTCACTAATTACATCCGTTCATTGAGAAGTAGTTGACCTCTCTGAACAAGGTAAACCCATGACTTAAATATTAGAATTATGAGCTTGTATGAGTTGCCTGACAACATGTTCAAGCAAAGTTCGGGCTTTTAGCAAATTTGCACTATGCGACAGGTCAAAGTACTATTTTTGATAAGCGTGATATTCTACTTAATTTTTTATGGAGATATCATTGAATGATTTAGTATGAATGATAAGAAGTGAAAATTTATGACTTTACACAGTAGCAAAACTACTAGTCATGGCGTGTATGTCAGGTGCATACATACATGTACTGAGCATGCCCAGCAGTGAAACAAATCGAAAGCTCTATAATTCGACAACGATTCATCATTATTCATCAACGGATTGGCAAGTAATTGATGTATCATGAATGTAGATGATGTTCTGAAGAGTAAAACCTTTACATACTCCGATGAAGTAGCTAAAAAGTCAATTCCGTGCAATCGATAGTGCCATGCAAATTGAAATCGCGAAGAAATGAAGAGTCACGTGACAAGCACATTCGACGAAATAATTTGCAGATGTCTCTACGGCGATTTTTTTGAATGGCCATACCTATCATTGACCTCAATTTGGTTAACTATAAACGGTACTTCTTCCATGAAAGAGACGCTTTTAGTACATACGTCAGCTTATTCTGAAAGTATTAACAAACTTCAAATAATATATAGAGGCAATGTGCCACAATTGTACAATGTTTCCTTACCGGCATTGAATATTCCAAACGTTAAATGATCAACTTAGCTGAGTATTCATCGGGCTGACTTGATGAATCTTGCCGGTAGAAATATCGACTGTAGCTTGCAACAATTTGAGCTTATCCATTTTTGGTCTCCATCGATTCCCATATGACGAACCGGTAAATGGACTTGATCTTAAATTCTATATCAACCGATAATATTAGCAACGAATAATTTGTACCATCTGAACCAGTCATTGACAGGTGTTTCTTTCACATGAAAGTTGGACTTATCCTTCAGAAAAGGTCATTGGCCGCCCGGTATTGGTCAAGGTTGATTGGAATGAAAGAAAGA
Source organism: Ptychodera flava (assembly GCA_001465055.1). Taxonomy (NCBI): domain Eukaryota; kingdom Metazoa; phylum Hemichordata; class Enteropneusta; family Ptychoderidae; genus Ptychodera; species Ptychodera flava. Next base: position 60,910 of record LD365644.1, on the reverse strand, counting down.
CTATTGCGACTCTGCTGAAATTCAATGTTCAAGTTGATATCTTACTTATTTGACTTAAACAATATTTTCTACAACAGCTCCGTCACATGCACTTTAAATACCTGACAAACTGTGTGCGTTCACTTGACTTGACAACACCCATTATAACATGGCGATTGTGCATTCAGATAAGGCCAAAGTAAGTAAATTCTCTGTTTTGCGTCCACTCTAAATGGGAAAAGGTACGCGTCTAAGCGGCTGAAAAACACACACAAGAAAATTAACACAATGTAATTTGATTGCAGCAAATAAAAAATTGTAACAAAATTTTAGTTCAGAAAAGCTAAGCGGCCATATCCTAAAATTTCCTATTCAAATACACTGTGTGTGTTTTTTATGAAAACCTTAAAAAACCTAGGCGGGTTGGGACGCAAAACAAAGAATTTAATTACTTTGGCCTAAGCATGCTTATGAGAGCACGGGACCCGACTGAGGTCAGCAAGGTTAGGTTAGCTGACCTATTCATGAAAAACTGCCTGAGACAATTAAGGTTCACGTGGGTCATCTACGGTATCAGAGGTGAATTTTACCGTGTCACTTTGTGCCTCACAAACACTAACGAGAGAAATATTATTTAAGAGATGTCAATATTAGTATGCTACATATGGTGAGCAGTGCCAACAGGTGAAGTCAACAAAGCTGTTCGAGCAAAACGCTATTCGTGTGCAGATCTTAACAGCGGGTGAGTAAAGTTAAATTTAACCAGTAAGCGGACTGTGGAGAGAAAGGAAATTACAAGTTTAACAGTGGGTGGGAGAAAATTACTTGCAGGGGGTACTGAAAATAGATAGAGGGAGGGGAATGCTTGTCGAATGCTTGTGCGTGTCTGGTAGAACTTTAGGAAGGTAAGCAGTGTCAATCGTGGGTAGGAGTCGACAATGCCAAGCTTGAAATGTTGTGAGAAGTGAGCAGCGGTGGACCATAGATACTTGAGGGTAGTAGGAATCGTAATTCAGTGTTAGGGCACATTATCAGCATTTGCCAGTGGCTAGGTAGTTGTACAAACAGATTCACTTTCCTCTCTAAATTATAGGATCAAAGTGAATGATGTGTAAATATCTGTATATCAGCTTAAGAAACATTGTTTTGTGAGAATTTTGTAAACTATATTACTTTACCAGCTGGCTTCACATGTTGCCGAAATCAATCTACAGCTTGACAGAGCCCCCACCTCTGTTGAAGTGCATTTCGCAGTGTGGAGAGTAAATGACTGAAACAATTTCACTCCAGATCGGATATTTTCTTATTATATAATGTTAATGCAATATAGATTGTTTACTTTGTTCTGATTTTTCAAAGAAATACTTTAATTTGCAATTATTGCAATATTAAATGTCGCATACATTGCAATACACGAAAATAAATTAATGCCATTGTAAAAACAACAACAACGCAGATAATTAAACATCACTCATTTCCTAAATTCCAAGCTGTCAGAGAGTTTTACAAGCCTCAATATACTAGCTTGTACTTTATCGTGCTTGCAGTAACAAACTATAGAGAGAATTTGTGTCATGTTTAACACGCAATTGTCAAGGTGTTTATGTTTTTTTCTATTAACAGACTATTTGTATCGGACTTTGAAGCTGGTTCCCTGATATTTGTCATGGTATATGCAGAGTCGATATAGAATGGGAATTGAAAAGTGTGTTACATTAAATATAGTGTGTAAAGCAACTGTGGACTATTCAAAGTAGACTGTGATTACAAATTCGAGGCTTTTCCCATAGTATCATGATATTGACGTTTCTTACAAATAAAAATATGCAATCATACCCACTATCCTTTATCAATAAAATCATCGCTTAAACTCATAATTTACAGTTACACTCAAAGGCACGTTAGCCGAACAAACAAACTCCTGAAGACCTTACAATGCAACATAAAAAATATGCGTACTAGGAGACAATCATGTAACATATACAGTGGATTCCCGTTGACGACCACAAACACTAAAGTATAATTTATTTTACTTATCACCTGTTAATGTAATATCAAATGAAGCTTGCCCATTATATTTCTACATAGCTAGAGTATATTAAAAACGACACATCACATAATGGCGAAAATTTTCCGGTGCACCGCAAACGCTTAACAAACTTTGTACATGGAATCACATCCACCTTGCTTCCCTCGATGATATAATGTTACAAACGTAAAAACAATGCATGGAAAACAAAAACACGTAAGTTGCGTCAACTGATCTCTTGCAAGATACAATATTTTTCGATATTATTCGAGGTATATCGTTACTTGTATTTCAATAAGTTCAAACCTGCTTTCTTATATATGTCAATGCATTTTCATCCTGATTTAAATAATTATTTTTGAATAATAAGGCTCAATGTGGTTCAGATGATTTTGGATAAAATGATACATACGATGTATATCTTATTTTCGTCTGAGGAAGACCATTTATTTTAAAAGCAGTGTAAGCCTTAAACACTTGCCTTAAAACTCGATATGAATGGTTTGTACTATTTAAGTTTACGGACGACCGTTCATCAACGGCTTCCAAGTATGAAATTTAGGATTGCCGCATTACTTCATCTTGTTTCCTCGTTAACTCCTCTTGTTTCACTTTCTTCTCTTCTCTCATGTTATCCAGACCTCGTTGCAGTTCGTCTACCAAAGCTTGATGGGTTCGTCTGAGTGTCTCAATTTGGGCCTGTATGGCGGCACTTCTTTCTTCAAATCGGTTTCTAATTGTGTCTGCTGATCATCAATGTCTTCAACCATCATGGCTTGCTGATTTGTTGAAGAATGGATTACATTGATCGCTAAATATTTTACTCTGATAATGATTTTATGAAGCGTATATTGAATGCGAGAATTTCTGACAGCCCTAGCTCATTCGCAGTCTCTACGCCTATGTTGGTAAGTGTTAACAAGATTTTGTCAGGCTAGGAGCTAAGTCCCATAATTAGCCAATGTCTTGCTATTTACAAATTTGTCACACAAAGTAGTTACTCGGGTGCGTTATGTATATATGTCCACAACAATATTTTTGTCGGAAATTGCCTTTCGCAAAATAAACTTGCAAGCAGTACCAATAAAAGTGGTCTAAAAATTAAGATTGTTTTATCCTCCTCTTTCTTCATTGCAACTATCTGTTCTTTGATTTTCTCTTTTTCCTGTCAAAACAACAACAAACACGATTAGAACTAATTCGGGATAAATTGATTTTCATACTTTGCAAATTTCTCAGAACTGTTCGGTGCCATTTAGCTGAATGTTGTAATATCGCAAATTACTCATAAATACAAGTGTGTAATAGAAAACGAAAAGCAGATGAGATTACATTTGTAGATGAAATCGACATTACTTCACCATCCGATTATCCCAAATTAGTTCCATATATGCATGCATGGATACATGCATGCATGTATCCATCCATTCATCCATCCGTCCGTCCTTGCGTACCTACCTACCTACCTACCTACCTACCTACCTACCTACCTACCCACCAACCTACCCACCCACCCACCCACCCACCCACTGTTATCTTCGAAAAATGATTAGGTACCGAACGTTAAGGCATGAAATTCAGCTGATCATTTTGTCTTTATTGACTCCGATATGATGAAATGGTACATGAACTTCATCCTAAAGTTGTTACCAGCGGTTAATATTGAGCAACGAACTTTGTACTGGTTAAACACAAATTTAAAAGGTGTTTACTTTACATGAATATTTTATTAATCCTCCCGAAAGGTCAATGGCCGCACGGCATCCTACATTCACCATAGGCAAACCAATCAAATCCTATAGCAACCAACATTTCCGTATGTGAGAAAACAGATGTAGTAACTGTTGTAACCTGTAGGAAATGACACTGTACGCAATCCTGCTCACGGAGTTCGGAACTTTTTACTTTATTGATGACTATGCAGAAAGTCCAAGGTATATCTGTATGTCTCACTGCCTCTCTGTGTCCGTCTATCTATTTGTCTGTCTGTCTGTCCGTTTGTCTCTCTCAAACCCTGTCAAACTCTCTCTCTCTCAAACTCTATCAAAACATTCAACTTCAGTACCATTTTGTACAAAATCTTCGTCACATGTACTACAAATGCCTGACATGCTTGGTCCGTTTGCTTGCCCTGACAACACTCGGACCTCGATAAGGTAAGCAAAGATAGGTTAGATAAACTCTTCATGGAAATCCAGCGGTGTACATTTGGCCTCGAACAATCGAGGTTAACGTGAGGTCATCCAGAGTATCAGAGTCGAACCTTGTCACTATGTACCTTGCAAATACTCGACAGCAAGCTGTTTAGGAGGCGCAAACACACAAAATACTCAATGAAGTGCCGACAGGTGCACGCAAGAAACCTGTTCGTGCGTAGCTGTGTTCGTGCGCAGTTTTTTAGTGGGCCGATAAAGTAACCGGTGTGTGGATAAATAGGCCAAATTTTTCTGTTGACTCTGTTGATAGGGAATAAGTGTCAGGTTTTGAGGGAAAAAATGCTGACAGTGCGTAACGAAAAAAGGTAAATGATTTCTTACGTGTTTATTGCTGCAGTGTCAGGCGAAAGAAGAGACAGCTTCAAGCTTCTAAGCACCGATGATGTGTTGTTACAAAATTTAGAAAGTTTGCCAGGAAACAAAAACACATTAGGGTCAATTAATCTCTTCCAAGATATATATTTTTCGATATCCCTTTTGAATCACAAAGCAAAATATTGTCCACATACTTTGGACACATCGATACGAATGACCTATGTCGTAATTTCCTTTGAGGAAGATCGACAATTTTAAAAGCATAATATAAAGCCTTAAACGCTTTCTGAAACTCGATACGAATGGATTATACAATTTCAGTAAACATGATGGATGGCCGTATATCACCTGTTTCCACATACTATAATAATGAAATTTAGCTTTGCCGCACAACTTCTTGTTTCATTGTTAATTCGCCTTTTTCCATGTTCTTCTCTACTCTCATGTTATCGAGACAGTGCTGCAGTTCCTCTACCAAAGCCTGATGGGTTCGTTTGAGTGTGTCAATTTGGGTCTTTGTGGCGTCATTTATTTCTTGAAAATCGGTTTTTTAATTGTTTCAGCTGGTCATTAATATCTTCAGCCACTATGGCTCGCTAATTTGTTTAAAAATAGATTTAATTGTTCGGCAAATATTTTACTGTGAGGATTTTTAAAAAGTGTAAAACCAAATGATTAGGGAATTTCTGACTGGATCTTCTGGACAACCCTTGGCTACGTCACCCCAAATTTTGCTACATAATTAGGGAATGTGTTGATATTTACAAAACATGTCGTGCTCAGTAGGCAATCCGACATGTTCTTTATATTTGTCTACACCTTATCATTTTGGTCGGAAATTTAGCCTTTAATGAAATAAACGTTAAAGCGGTACTCATAAATGTGGTATAAAACTTACGATTGCCTTATCCTCCTTCTCCTGCATCACAAGTATCTGTTCTTTAGTTTTCTCTTTTTCCTGTCAAAACAGAGTATGGAAAAGTGTCACTGCAGTGATATTAATATAATTGTACCCCTGGTTTGCAAAACATGAAGCTCACAATAGGTTACTGAATTTTAACATATATGTACAATACTATCGATCCGTTTATCTAGTCACGTGCTATTCATCTATTGCTACTTACCATTATTTCTGCAGCTTTGACACTGGCACTCATGTCGGTATTGTCTTTAGAAGATGCGTTTTCTTCCCTTCTCGTTGAAATGCCTTCTATTTTCTACAAGAAAGTGGTTATAAAACATGTAAATGGTCGTCTCGGGATAACACATGGGAAATAATACTGATATTTAAAGGAATAATTCCTTTCCATCTCACCAGCGATTAAGACGTTTTTTTCACATAGTGTCATAACATACGACTAACACTAATAGTCCAGTCAATTTAGGGTTTAACCTAGGACTAATTGCAACAGAAATTATTTCTTCACCATTACCTTTGGAAAGGTCTCACTAATGACATATTAAAAGTATAGAAA
>LD365644.1:35226-52193 GCA_001465055.1 Ptychodera flava | reverse complement strand
TAATTCAAGAAAAACTAAGAAAAGTGAAGTGTTGTGGCGGCCATATTGGATTTATGCAAATGAGGCATATTTGTATGACGACAAAATATTTTCAACAACATTGCCTAAACCAAAAGGAGGCAAATAAGCCAAAAAAACCTGATCAAAAGCATGTTTAGCCACATATTTTAAGTAGAAACCGTCTGTCAGCGACAATTTTATACCCATGAGACCCCTTTACATTTATGCAAATTAGGCACTGTTGCACCCCTTAGATTTTATTATACTTTTAGTATGTTATTTCTAGGACCTTTCCAAAATGCATGGTGAAGAAATAATTTCTGTTGCAATTAGTCCTAGGTTTACCCCTTTTTTGGCTTAGATTGACTGGACTATAAAGGTTACCGTATTACTTTATACCCTTCGTAGTATATGGCATTTAAATGCAAGGGGAACATCAAGTATTTGTTTTCGAGTGTCCTTGTATCGTCAAGCAATGTCATGTTGACATCTCGATGAACACTGAAACAGTGTCTTCCCTTTCCTGATGGCAAAAGCACGTGATGTGACAATATACATCGTTTGGTGAATGACTTGAATACTTCGTGAAAGAAATCAAAAACTGTCATTTTCAAAACGCGGGAACAACATTGTCTCTACTGCAATAAGTCTATTCAGTTTTTGCAACCGTTCAACAAGAAAATGAAGGCAATCAAACAGATTAAAAACTAGCCACATGTACATAAAATGATTCACATCAGCAAGCATAGTTTTCTAAACATGCCACTTCTGGGGACCATGGTTTACGCTTTAATCCAAAGAAAACAGATTGTGATATTTTTGGGGGGTGTAATCTTACTCCTCGTCCATTTTGGTCTCTTGATGGTGTAAGACTTGCTGAATGTGAAAGTGTGAATTATCTAGGTGTTACTTTGTCATCTCTTAATACCAATGTACATATTTTGAATAGAATTAATGCATGTAGAAAAGCATTTTATGGTTTTCAAGGTGCCGGCGTCCATAATGGTAATAGTAAATATGATATGCTTGCCTATGTATGGAATGCTGCCATTAGGCCAGTTCTGACGTCCGGTATTAACTGTGCACATGTTTCCAAATCTTCTCTGAGTGAGATTGAACAGACTCAAGCTAAGTTGCTCAAAGCTGGTTTTGGTATTCACAAATTTTGTAGAAGCACTCAGTTCCTGAAAGCGCTCAATGTTATGCTTATTGAAAAATCATTAGAGATAATTCTCTTGAACTACTGAAATCAATCTTCGCTAAAAATTCACGTGCTCGTTGTTTTTATTTGCATCTTTTCAACATGAATTTTTGTGGTAATCTGAATAGTCACAAGGATTTACTCTCACGTGTAATAAGATTTGTGCAAAACATAATGTGTTCTTTCTTTCGATACATCTTTGATAAACATTATTCAAATTCTGTATTAAAACGTATGAAGACTTTTCCTACACCGGATGGATTAACGGACAGTATACGTCATCTTTTTTTGACAAGAGGTGTACATAATAGGCATATTCTTAACATGTTGCTGATGCCGTTTTAGCTTTGTTCTGCGTATGTTTTGTTGTATTGTATCTTGTTATTTTTGGTATATTATGTATTTTTTCTCTTCTTTTTTAAGGCTAAATAAATAAATAAATAAATAAATAAATAATAATAATAATAATAATAATAAAAATTATAATAATAATGATAATAATAATAATAATAAAAGAATGTAAAAAAGGAATATTTTTAAGGTAGACTAAGACCATCATGTCTTTACGTTCGTTTACTGCCATTGCATGCATGCCTAATTTTTTAGACAATCGGCATCATTTATGTATTCTACATTTTCTTTGAATTTTCTCATTGCCTGATACAGACAAGTGCTGTGTTTGTCAATGATCTTGTGGTTGTGACATGGAAGAGCTCGTTTTGCATATTCATCCATGTCACAGCGGTATTCAGCAAACGTCTTGTCTACCACGCGCTGTAGCTGGGTCTCTATCACACTTTGGACAACGGCATCTACGTTGATGGAATTTGTCGCCGAAAACCCGGACACGTACAGCTGGAGCAATTCTGCAAACTCTAACGAGGATAATGACAGAATTTTTTAGGTGGAATGCTCACTCCTCGATGACAGATAGTCGAGTTCTCAGTTTCTCAAAATGTTGGTCTGGTCTTACACTACATGGTTTGGGGAAGATAATTTTAAAGCTTTTGGTGTAAGGAATACTTTCATCGATTCAGTTATCCGAAAATCGGAAATTGCTTTTTTTTCTTCACCATGTTCACACAAAATTGGTGGTAAATTTTAGGTAATTTGTTTATCTATATCAAACTTTACAAGGAGACTTTCTGATTTTTATTTTTGATTTTGCAAGAGTATGGTTGAAACGTTCGTTTAGGAAAGTTTGAGCAAAAACGTAAGCCTTTTACTTTCGAGACCTCATAGTACTTTAACAGGAAAAAGACGAACTACCTTAAATGATACTCTATGAAGCAATTTATTCCTGCCAACGCATTTGGCTATGACAAAAATAGACAAAATTGGTAGATGAACACTCTCCAAGGTAGTGTTCACTGTTCTGGGAAAATGAGAATGTCTGTTTCAAACAGAAGACGACTTAGGGCAGTGGACACCATGCGATGTAATGACAACGATAATTACAGGGTAACTCTAGAAAGTACAGGATTTTAGAGTTTTGGAACGCGAATATTATTTTCTGCGAAGAGAGCCTGTGAGTCAACAACGGCAGGATATTGTAAAATCACTGATTACCATTAGAGTGTATAATCAGAGAAAAATAAAACAATCTTACGTTTTCCGTTGATATTGCCAGTATAGGGCCAGGCCTTCTATGGTTTCATGAGTGTATGGCATCGTGTTATAACAACAGTCTTGTTTATGCTTCCGTGACTCTTTCCATCTCTTCTAACACTGACTCTTCTGTCACTTGTGTGGGAATTGCCAGCGCATCGCACATCGGGAAAGACTTTAACAAGGTTCTTCGTGTAGCGTTGCGTTCCTTGACCTTGGCTTCGGCCTTTCCGCCTTCCTTTTCCGGTTTCAATATATGGGAATTAAGGTTGAATGGTAGTCAGTCCCAGTTTTCAACATTATGCTGCCTCTCCTATTGTACCAATATGTTAAATTATGTTTGTCAGGCAGAGTGCCTATCCCTCTATTTTATACTGATAGATTTTCCAGGATTCAAAGCTAATTAAATGCAAAGGATTGTAAGAATAATGTAATTATGCTCTCTCTATATTTTGCAATAGTTATTTTACTTTAGTACAATATCAGTAAAACATCGCGGACGTAATGATCGCTAATAATGTCATATAATCACGTAAGACTTACTTCTTCCAATGTGTAATTTTTGAAGCCAACTTTTACATCTTCACCGTTTTCGGAAATCTCGAACGACATAGTAACATCACGTAGGAGCAAAAAGAAATTACGGAAGAATTTGATGAATTCATTCTCCAGTGGACCTGTCTTCTTTGGACCACTCCTGCTCCAACTAAACACTTTAATGAGTATATTTAACCAATTAAAAACTGGAAAGGAAGACAACATTTTATCGTCGTTAGCGCTTACAATTTTGTACAGTCTCTGTAGTGAATGATATTTTACAAGTAGCAATGGACATTTACCAGTTACCATATATTTAAAATAAACATACGTTTTAAAATCTCTCTCTCTCTCTCTCTCTCTCTCTCTCTCTCTCTCTCTCTCTCTCTCTCTCTCTCTCTCTCTCAAATTACCTGAGTTTGTTCAGGTCCCCTGCACGCACAGATTGACTGCTGTTGTAGACCAACACTTACGATATCAATGCAATCAAGACAAACGTAAGCATGTCGTCTTCGTTATGTGCATTGTTTGCTTCTAGTCCCTTTGTGTCCAGTATAATAACGGTCACTTTTGTTCGGTTCCACAGCTTTCTTTTGAACATCTTTGTACTCATCCATATCCCTTCAGATACAAAACTAAGTTTAAATGTGTCAAATCGGTACCCTGGCATCGAGTCGCCGATCAGTGAACAATATAAATAATTGTAATCATTTGATATCTTGTGTATGACCCAAGTTCAAAACATACTGACTTCACGCATTCTGAAAAGATCATAAATACACACATACACCAGTGCACCCCTGCAAGCATGCATGCATCCATTTATCGATCCATCAATACACACATACACACATAAATACATATATACACACATACGAACATACAGAGACATAAAGAGACATACATACATACATACATACATACATACATACATACATACATACATACATACATACATACTATTCTTAAGCATAAACTTACCCATGGTCTCTGGTTTTTGTTTATGTGATGTTTTGAAGACACAATCGTGTGGCTTTGGTTCGATCAGCTGACTTGCTATGTATGATTTTCCTGATCTAGCGGGACCAGTGACAGCAACGGGACAGATTGGACCCTTGATGGAGCGTATTGTACCAAGAGCATCCTTACACACAACCAGTTGCCCTCGAGTGACCGTCACTTGAACTAGCTTACCGTTAGATTTGTCCCACTTGTGATTGTCTGGGTACCATACTGGAACACCTTTTGATTCTTCATCTGAAATGAGATGGCGAAAATGCAAAGTAAAGCAGTGTGTCAACAAAATGTTTAGGTTATCTTTTTGTGTAGTTTAAAATATAATTCTTATATTGACAAAATGGTAATCAATCGATTGAACTTGTTTGAGAGAGATAAAGGCGTAACAAGGACGGATATCGTACTCTTGCGTCGAAGCAATGTCATTTTGATCCATAAAATATATAAAAGTGGTAAAAAGTAAACATTTTTCCGCGACCCTGATAACTCAATCGAAGTTTAAAAACATGAGGGTTTATTCAAACAGATCCAATGCTTTTCGTTTATCTTGCGTGCAATTTACTTGTCTACGGCACTTTACGTTTTTTCCTCTTTATCAAGGAACACGTGTTAAAACGTGTTCTGTTGTTGAACGCACAGGGTCGTTACATTTTCTAACGCTTGAGAGGAAAGTACCCACAATATCAAATACAATGTGCACATTTATCGGTTGTGTGAAATTGGAAGGAAACATCTACTGTTGATTATTATTTGTCTTTATCCTAATATTTATTGATTTTCTATCAATCAAAAGTTTACCACTAAATAGTATCGAATGACGTCGTCTGGGTTGTAATTGCTTTACTCAGGTCAGAAGATTGTCTAAAATCTCATAAGTATGTCATTTAAGAGTGGGTTTAATTTTTCATCTCAAAATATCTTGCACACATATACTCGCTGTATATCGATTCCTGACACTATATCGATTTACTAGGAATAAGAGACTGATCATTCCTAAAAACCTCTATCGTAAGTAAGAGCTCATTTTGTGACAGGTAAAGAATAAAAATTACATAAAGATAACAATTTTGCATTGATAACATTTATTGACCTGTGAGAGGTCAAGAATAAAAGTTTTATGGCACTGTACAAATGTTGAGACCATTGAATCAAAGTACATTAAACTTAGCTATAATCGAAATTCAACATTTTCGCCATCAACTGGTCACTGGCCTTTCCCTAATGTTACGGGTTGTCGGAATTGGAAAGGAAACTTCTACATGTCGCAGTTTGTGTTTACTTGCTTTACTCATGAGGCGAAAAAAGATTGTTTCAACCTTCACAAGTATGTCATTTACAAGTGGTTATCATTTTTCATCTCAAAATATCTTTCGAACATATAGTCGCTGTATATCACCTCATGACACTCTATCGAGTTACTTGGAACCAGACACGAATTCCTAAAACCCTCGATCGTAATTAATGGCTCATGTTGTGACACAACAAGAATAAAAGTTATATGTCACTGTACAAATGTTGATACCATTGAATCAAATTACATTAAACGTAGCCATAATAGAAATTCAAGATTTTCGCCATCAACTCGTCACTGTATTTTTTTTCTTAAAAGAAAGCCGATGCAAATTTTACTCACTCCTGATACCCCGTGATATTCAAGATAAGCCCCCGAAAGGTAATAGACTAAAATGGCATGACAAAAGTTTGAGAGTCTAAGTGTTTTCTTAATTCACACCCTACTGTAAGTCGGCCAATGGGTAAGTACAGTATAATTAACACACAAACAAATACTCACCCATTCTGCTCATCTTTGTATTACTACACGGGGTAATACACAGACAGTTGGCGCAAACGTAGAGTCAACACTGGTCTTCAATTTTCGACCTATGTGTTAGCATTCTTAAAAGTTCAAAATATGTAAACATTGAGTAACTAACTCAACTTCAAGATATTGTGCACTTCGACAACACTGAACAGCAAAATAAACCAGCGAGTTATCATTCGAAATCAGCGGCAGTGGGGAAAAATCACGTCTGAAGAAAATATAATACATGAATAATTTTCCATCCATGGGATTATAGTTGATTTCTCACAGTCACGCAATTAATGTCTATCAATGATACGGATAAAACCCTACGTTGTCGTTCAACATACGGTATGTCTTAGTTGCTCTGGATCATATTGCGAAAAAAGTAGTTTCCTAATGACAGCACTTGCTATTCAGCCATACAAAATAACGACTGCGATTTAAAAGACAAGGAAGGCTGCATTGCTGCACTTACGAAAGTACTCTGCAGCGAATCTCCGACAAGACGTTGCCTCCAGACAAACACGCCGCTGTATTCGAGCAGCGATCCAAGCAAAATATTCACATCAAAGTTGACTGTGTTAGTAGGCGTTGCATTGATGCGTTGGCAGAAGGGCCTCGTTACTTCTCTTGCGTGTACACGAACTCTAATCCACTCTGAATGGAAGGGTATAATACGGCTACGGCGTAGTCAAAGCCGAGCCATCTTGACTCATCCCGCCCTACCGGGTTAATAGCTGACCATCGCGCACCGGAATCGGGCATCGGTTGATAATGTAAAAGAAAATTACTAAAAGTAAATACTTCTAGTAACCTCCGAGATTTATACATTCGGCCACGCATATGTTGGTCCATAGAGGTAAAACGCCAATGGTTCTCTTCCACCCCCATGCTTAGTTGCTCGCTACGCCGGGTCATGGAGCCAAAAGTGGAACTGGTAACTCCATGCTATACGGCTAGCATAGTGGAATATCTTGGTCATTACACGCTCACTGTGTTTCGAATGTCGTAACAAATGGCTTTGCTACTGCTAGATCTGCGTAGTTGTCCCTGTTTGATGAACGTTAGTGTTGTATCTAAAGGGAAATTGTGGAACCAACAATTTCTTCTAGCTTTATTCGGAATCGTGACTGTCTCACAAAGAGTATGTAACTTACTTCTAATGTTCCGCGTTTGAGGGTTGTAAACCTGATTTAATAGCCATTCCTCAGATTTCAAAACGATAAAATAGGTGCGTAAACAAGAAAGTAGACATGAATTTTTTTAGACATGGCGCCGGGGTACGGCTGATTTAGAGCAAACCAGCCATACCCACCAAGTTTAAATCTGTGTTGGGAGACGTTGTCATGAAGAAATCTATGCAATGCATCAACAAGCACAACATAAAGAGCCACTCCTTTATTAATTTTGCTCGTTAAAAACCTTCAACTTGTGTAGATCAGTCTCTCAATTTTTTCTATAGGGAAGCTGTTAAATAAGGAGAAGCAAATACGCAATTTACCCAGTAAAATGCCGACAGGTGCAGCCAAGAAAACCTGTTCGTGCAAAACGGTGTTCGTGCGCAGTCCTTCAGTGGGCAAATTCAGTAAAAACTAGCCAATATTTACTGTGTACATGAAGGAAATGTCAGGTTTAAAAGGGGAGGGAGAATTGCTGACATTGGGGAGGTTAAGCAGTGTCAGTGGTGAGGAGAGTTAATTACGGAGCGTGAAATGTTTCAGTGTAACGCGGGAGGTTTTTTTCAGCAGGGGAATACAATGGTGGGAATTTCACTCATTTGCTAGAGCTGACTTGCTTGGCTAAGATTAAGCTGAGAGGTACCTACACAGAATCGTGCTGACATCCGAATAGATCGACACGAACAATGGTAATTTACGCTGCAAACTGAATTGTGTAAAATTTTATAAAATGAACCAATTCGAGCATTTGTGTAAACTACTGCAAAAATAAAAATGGCCTTGCTAAAAATGTAGTGCGGGGTTCGCGTGAACCAAGATGTCTAAAATTATCAGGAGAGGAGTGCCGGGCAGTTGTCTGGTCTTGACTAGTCTTCAGGTCGTCAAGGGATCTCCTCCAACGTCGATTCTCCCACTCTCTTTCTCTCAATGTTTTTTATCCTTATTCTCAGGTATTGTTTATACCCGCACATTTGCGTCAGTCATGTTATGAATACTTAATGCAAGGGAATCTTATGTATGTGTAAGTAAGATTTTGGCTTGAATTTTGATACACACGGAGCCCATATCCAACGTCAGCTTGACATGGGCGCTCCTCAACTAATGGACTGACCTCACTCCATAAAAGAAGTAAGTGCTCGAGAGAAAAGAATCAATAAAGTATATATGTTGGGGCAACAAATCTAACTATACATCAAGTGCAGTCCAGGATAGAGAGATGCTGATGTCTAGGAGTCATCTCATGTGTCGTCGTGAATAGATTATATCACTGGACTTGTGCTAGCTTTTTATAAAGTGCTGCCTTTAAGGTAGAACGCACCTCGGGGACAGACTTTCGGACTCTCAAACTCTTACAATTCTCTTCTGATATACTACATGTGGGGGTTCATTTTAAAGTTCTTGGTGAGAGAAAACTTTTCAACGGCTTAGTTTTTCGAAATTCGACAATTTTAATTTTTCTCCATAGAGTTAACACTGGGATGGCGGCCATTTTGAATTTCTAATATCGGTAAATCTTGGGTAATTTGTTTCTCTAGTACCAAAATTTGCACGGTGACCCCCTATTTTTATTCTTGATTTTGAAAGAGAATGATTGAAAGATCCCTTGAGGAAAGTTAGAGCAAAAGTTTAAGTCTTTCACTTTCGAGGTGCATATTGCCTTAAAGTAAAACAATGATAGAAAGCTTCTTCTTGTGTTGTTTTGAAAAGACAGAAATTACATTAGTAGTGGTGTATACATCGAGAATATATCGTTGGTTGTTTGCAAAAAAAGTAAAAACAAATATGCAGAAAGTGTCGCATTTTAAGTAAAAATATCTGCAATCAAATGGTAAATAGTGTTGGTAAGCGGAATGTCTACCAAAAAGTGTTTATTTGCAATCGACAAACGAAGAGAACTTCCTGTGTTTACAATATTTCGACATGTTTGTGTGTTGAATTTTTGAAGACAGTGGAATGGTAAAAATAGTAACATTTTGTTGCGCGCCATTCCACGTCCAAAAAGGATCGAAATAGACCAGATTTGACCTCTATAAAGAAGATTGGCTTTCTAGCCATTTGCTTCACTCATTTTGGCGATTGCAATATGCTGTATGCTCAATGTTACTGAGTCAGACAGGAACTTTGAAGAAATGTTCTCAGAAACAAACTTTCAAGTTATAAAAAGTTTGGCTGTGGCGTCAGCATCGTTTATCCTCAGCATGGGGAATCCTATGTATGCATAAGTTAGAATTTTGCTTGAATTTTGATATACCCACTGTCCCTATCCAACGTTAGATTGGTATTATAAAAGTAGTGCGGAGTCGCAGATCATAGATACTGGAGGGTAGCGGGCTGTATTAGTTAGTGTGAGGACTTATTTTCCGTAATGCTAGTTGGAAGACAGTTACGAACAGTTTCACTTTCTCATCCAAACTATAACGTAAACGTGAAGGACATATGTGAAAAAATAATATGTCAGCTACAGAACCATGCCTTGTGATAATTTTGTAATTTGGACTTGATTTACCAGTTAGCTACATCCCTGCCGAGTTTGATCCAGATCTTGGCTGAGCCTCACTCTAGTAAAGCTCTGAAACAAAACCATACTCTGCTCCTTTAAAATTCCACTACCGACCGGAATTCTTGTTCATTAGGCCTATATAATATGAAAGGAATATATTTTGTTATGATTTTTTAAAGATTTCCAAAGAACTTCTTCACTTTCCGATAATTAGATTCGAAGTGTTAAAAAGTGTACAACTCACAGCTTAAGATTGTTTAATGTCATCGTTACAACAACGCTGAATAATGACACGCATTTCCTAAAATTCAATCAGTCAAAAAGTTTTACAGGTCTCAACATACTTAAATGTGCTTGTACTTCATCTTGCTTGCAGTAGCGAACTTTTGTGAAAGGTTATGTTATATTAAATACATTTATTAGAGTATTTCTGGTTTTCCATTTCAAAAACTACTTTATTGCATGTGAGGATCGGTTCCCCTATTCATCATGGAAAATGCAGAGTCGATAGAGAATGAGAACAGAATAGTGTTTGACAAAACATATCACGT
The DNA here is from genome assembly GCA_001465055.1 of Ptychodera flava. NCBI lineage: Eukaryota > Metazoa > Hemichordata > Enteropneusta > Ptychoderidae > Ptychodera > Ptychodera flava. The sequence continues at coordinate 41,797 of LD365644.1, read as the reverse complement.
AAAGCAATGGCTGAACACGGACACAAGACTCTCATTAAAACTTCTAGGCAGTTCAAAACTTAATCATGACATTGGTGTTTCTTACACATGAAAAGCAATCATGCTCACCACCCTTTATCCAAAATCATTGGTCAAAGGTCATATTACACAGTTACACTCAAGGAAAGTTCCCAACAATCAAACCCCGAACGATCTTATAATGCCAGTCAAAAATCCTTTTGCGCTGTAGAAGCCAACCGTTTGACAAGTAGTTTGACCACATGTGAAAGAAATAAGTCCCCTGAGGTGGGGAGGGAGGGTTTGTTGTGCAACGGTTTACCTTATTTGATTTTATTGATTTTGACTGTGGTATTTCAAATAAAATTTTAACTCCTCACCGTCTGACCGCTTTATTTATTACTGACATTTCATTATCTCCTCTCCAACTTTTGTATACACAAATGTAATTGTTCTAAATAAACATTGCCAACTTGCAAGTTGGCAATGTTTTCAGATCAATTACAGTTGTGTATACAAAAGTTGGAGAGGAGATAAGGACTTGTCAGTAATATATAAAGCGGTCAGACGGTGTGGAGTTGAAATCTTTATTTGAAATACCACAGTCAAAATTAATAAAATCAAATAAGGTAAACCGTTGCTCAAAAAATCCTCCCTCCCAACCCCAGGCGACTTATTTATTCCCCCTGTGGTTTTACAAGTAGAATTCCATATGACTACGGTACCATAAACACTGAAATACTATTTCTTTTACTTGTCATCTGTTAATAGCGTAGCATATTCACGGAAAAGACATTACATGAGATAAAAGCTTTCTTGTCATCTTTCTAAAATAGCTAGAATACATATTAAAAGAAGAAAAACCGTATGTTGATATCATTCCGATGAACTACAAATGCTTCACAAATTGGGAATCACGTCAACTACGCCTCAGTCGATGACTTATTGTAAGAAAAGTAGAAAGAATAAATTGAAAATACATGGAAAGTAAAAAACACGTCGATCTATCCGTTGATTTCTAACGATATATGATACTTTTCGATGATCCTCGAGATAGGTGCTTAATTAAAAAAATTACTAATATTTCACATAGTTAAAAAAAACAGTTTTCTAATTCTTTGCTTGTACTTCTAGAGTATCTAGCATGCATAATTAGTTTTGAATCATGAAATAAAATGTTATTCAGATATATTGGACACAATAATACACATACGTATATCGCATTTTCCCGTGCAGACGATATCGTTAATTTTAAAAGCACTGTAAGCTGTATACGCATTAATTAAAGTCAATACGAATGGATTGTACGATTTATTTGTATGACAGATGACCGTTTATCAACGGCTTCAACGTGAAATTGAAATGTAAGACTCGCATCACTTCCTCTGAATTCCTGTCAATTTTTCTGCTTTCCACTTCTTCCCTGCTCTCATGTTATCGAGAACAAGCCGCAGATCTTTTACCACAGCCTCGTGGGTAGGTGTGAGTGTTTCAATTTTGGCCTTTAGAGCGGCACTTATTTCTTCCAAATCGGTTTCTAATTGTCTGTACTGATCATCAATGTCTTCAAACATCATGTGTCGCTGATTAGTAGAAGAACAGATTAAATTGTTCGGTAAATATTTTACTGTGATGATAATTATTTAGCGTATATCAGAATGATTAGGGAATTTCTGACCGGTCTCCTGAATAACCTTACCTCACCCTTTTTGCGATATAATTAGCCAATGTGTTGTTATTTACAAAATATGTCATGAAACAAAGTTGTTACTCCAGTATGTTCTGTATATGTGTCCACAACTTAATATTTTGGTGTAAATATGGACTTTCCAAAATAAACTTTAAGGCGGCATTCATAAGTGTGGTTTAAGACTTACGATTAATTCATCCTCGCCTTTCTTCATCGCAAGTATCTGTTCTTTATTTTTCTGTTTTTCCTGTCAAAACAACAACAGAGTATGAAAATCTGTCAATGCACTGATAACGATTCTCATACACCTCTTTTGCAAGCACCTGAAGCTTACAACTGAATTTTAATATATATATATATATATATATATATATATATATATATATATATATATATATATATATATATATATATATATATATAAGGTTTGCTGGAGAACTAATTTTACAATTTCATCTCTACAACATTGTTCCCTGAGTCGCGAGACTCACTCATCTCGAGACTAGACTGAAGTTAATGTACATGGGCTAAACATCACTGGTTACGCAGGTTGTGGAATCTTTGTTAAGATTGACAATTGTTGCATAACAATATATTGCTGCTGCTATGAATATTCATGTTTACAGATAGTACTGATGTATCAGTGCTCTCTGTAAACATTCATATTCTCACGAATCACGAAACAACGTTGTAGAGATGAAATTGTACAATAAATTCTCCAGCAACCCTTATATATTTCGCTCTACTTTTGTATTGAGCACTTTGTATCGGAGAAGTCGAACCGCATACTTCGTATATTATATATATATATATATATATATATATATATATATATTTATAAATAATACTTTCGAACCGTTTATCTAGTCACGTGCTATGTATCTATTGCTACTTACCATTACTACAATTTCTTCTGCGAGTTTTACACTGACACTCGTGTCGGGATTGGCATTGTCTTCAAAAGATAAATATTGTCTCCGTTTTCTTATCGAAATGTCTTTTATTTTCTACAAGACAGTGGTTATCAAAACATATAAAACGTCGATTCAGAATAACACATGGAACAACATATTACTTTGAAAAAAAAATAATCCCGTTTTTATCTCACCAGCGATTCGATAGCAATTAAAGGTGTAGTGACAATAAAAACCATAGACGACTATTATTTAAGGTAACCTTATTACGTTATGTCCTTTATGGTATATGAAATTCGTGCAGGGAGAATATCAAGTTTTTATTTCCAAGATGTCCTGAAAGTGATGTTTTTTTGACACTCGATGTACACTTAATTAGTCTCTTGCCTTTTCTGATGGCAAAGGCACTGGACATGTTCGCACTGTTCATACAATATATATCGTTATGCGAACGGACTGGAATGTTCATCGAAGAAAATCGGAAACTGTTACTTTCAAAACTCGGGAACAACTTTATCTCTGCTGCAGTACTTCTATTCATTTTGTGCAACTGTTCAACTATAAAAACTAAAGCAATCCAACAGATTAAAACTAACTAGATGTAATTGAAAAGACTCACAGCAACCAGCACAGTTTTATAAACATGCAACATCTTTGGACCACGTGCCCTCTCCTTGTACTGTTCATTTAAAAAGTCAACGTTCGCACCAGACGATAATTGCCGCCTGTACATATTCTCTGGCTTCAGAATCTCTATGAACAACTCATCAACGAGTTGTCTACAAAACTCATCAGACATCTTTTCATTTTGGTCTAGTATGATGCGTAAATAACCACCGATGAGATCGCCGTCACTGTATCGGGCCAGCTTTTCCTAGTAATGATTTAGACGGCATACATGATTACTAGTATATAAAAGAATGTAAATCAAGGAATGGTTTTAAGGTAGACTAAAAATATCATGTGTTTACTTTCGTGCTGTACCGTGCATGTGATTGTCGTTGCGTATCTCGACCATAACAAAATAAAATATAAAATTAAAACGAAGACAACAGCGTAAACATGTTGATACAACCAATTTCAGTAATAGAGCGCGAAGCCACTGCAGTGAACTGTAATAAAACTGCTCACACTAATTAGTTTCAGCTGTAGCCAGCTGACAAAGTCGACAACATTGTATGTCCCATGCAGACAGTTTGTCTGGGGAAGTTGAAATAAAAAAAAAATTGTACATGGACCAGTGCATGGTAATGTTACATTGTATCTTCATCTTGAACAAAGGGTGCCAATCGTAAACTCTCATTTACAACTCGAGCCTCAGACAGAGCTAGTTTTGCCTTTGTACAAGCATACTTTTTGGTCTTTATCAAGTAGCCTTGTTCAACACCAAAGTGGCCACGGCTACAGCTGAAACTAATTAGTGTAAGCAGTTTTATTGCAGTTCACTGCAGTGGCTTCGCGCTCTATTACTGAAAATGGTTGTAATCATCATCATCATCATCATCATCATCATCATCATCAAGAACAACAGCAACAAAAAATTATAATAATAAAATATAATAATAATAATAATAATAATAATAATAATAATAATAATAATAATAACATGAAAGGACCCAATGATCTGTAAGTGCAAGCACGCCGTATTGGCGGTATTTGCACAAGTTCCGTGGTGTATTCGGTGGTAGTATTTCACGAGCGAAGCGAGTGAAAGGACTGCAACCGAATACACCGCAGCACAGGTCATGTGGTTCTCTTATTATTGCATATGTTCTGTCTTTTGTTTGTATCATTGAGCGAGGGAATCGACGATTAGCCGTGTTACTACTTGTTTGTCAAATCCTTTAACTCGACTTCATAAGCTTCAGCTCGACCCTGCGGAGTTATATAACATTGCATCACTGTAATGAGGCTTCGAATCAGCTTTCACTTTTCATTAGTCAACGCCGTCACACCCTCTATTTTGATCGGCAAAATCACTGTTTACTTTATGTTTAACAAGGATGACCTCAGAGTAACGTCAAACAGGTCGGATTCTGTTCAAGATCACACAATCGTCGCAACTTCACACTAGCCCTGCGTACGATGCTGTGTGTTCCGCTACAGCTAATCGCCCCGCTCACCACAGCCCTGCAAAGACCCGTACGTAAGGTCGGTGACTTCAAATCCATTTTGGGACTTGACGTAAAAAGCCAAATTACTGCCGAAATTCAGCTTTCTTGGGCCCAAGTCGTATCCCTGCCTACCTCAGCTACTCGATCGCTTCCAAAAATGCCAGTCTTTTATTCACTTCTCGTAAATAACCGTCGATGTCGGCAACTCTCTCGCTAGCCCTGCGTACGATGCTGTGTGTTAGCCGCTACAGCTAACACACAGCATCGTACGCAGGGCTAAACTTCACACAAGCCATAGATAGTCATACAAAGAGAACTGAAAAAACTTTTAATATTTACACATTTTGAGTTTGAAATTCTTCTAAATAATTGATACAAATAACACTTTACAATTATTTACAGGAATGCATGAGTAAGATACGCTAAACGTAACTTGTCGAAAGCGATCAAATTTCATTCTTCACCACGGCACATAAGCACTCACTGTTTATCAGTACCGGTATACTGTGTAGGTCACACAAACACAGAGTTAACTTCAAGTAAAATTGACGTTCGACAGCGAGAGCACGAGTTACTGGAACACCTAATTAGGTAATTACCCAGCAACTTGGCTGAGCACTTTGCTATTTGACCTAGCATTTACCTAAACAAGAGTCTGTTTTATGGCCTGAAGACTGATAAGAAATCCATCAAAAATCAGCAGGCAGCTCCCACTGAATAAACTGATCTGCCTTCACTGGAAAAAAAAACATTTTCGACTGGCATCTACACGTACACACAAGGATAAAAAGTGGTGTGGATTGTTACATGATGTTGCTTCGGTTAAAACACTAACAGCTTCACCTAACTTGGAAGTACTTGTACTTTTTTAGCCTGGTAGTAGTGGCTACGCTGCGCCGACGTCGCCCGTTGTCAATTTTTTTTTGCTTCGATGACGAAAAACTGGTCCGAGGCTAATGGCGGCGGAGCAAAATTCTAATATTTCCTTAAATCGACGAATTCAGTTTTAGGCGTAATTTCAATTTTTGGGGGTTAAATTCAGATATTGCATGTTTTTGTTCTCACCATTCAGAATTCGACGCGATTTTCGAATTTAGATTTTTGGTTATGATCTCGAATCTCAAATTCGTTTTTTTCAATTCAAAAATCAAAATCGGAAAAACAGGAACGACAACGTTAAATTTTACACAGGTGCTAGGGAGTCTCACGACAGATTGTCACATTTGGATAGCAACAGTGTAGCGAAGATCAGAGAAAAGTGATTCTAATTACTATATTATACTAGGCTTATCTGTCGTGTTTTAATGAAAATAATCTTCATTATCACATGAACTGGCCCGAATCGCCACCCGTGGAACGTAGAACAGGACGGATAAGAAATCCGAATTACACATCAACAACCGGAACCTTTTTCCTGCATTTCGCCGTGACGCTTTCGTGCACAGACCAGTCTGTCGCGATCGATGCCTTGATTTAGTGACATTTTTACGAAGAGGTAATTCGATAACTTTAGACATGGAAACATGGAAGGCATGTCCAACGAAATTTCGAGTCGCTATAGCTTTTGTAGCTTTTCTAAAGAATAGAATTCAGGTGCAGTCGCGGCTAGCGCTAAGCTCGGACGGACGGCTCAACGTCACCGTGACACGTTGAATCCGGCGTGGCGATAAACCCGAAAGCTGTACCTAAACGTACTTGTAAGTTCAACTGAATAAATAAGTACCGTACGATCTTCAGAAAGCAACATAAAAGGCAAAAGAGATCATTCTACGAACAACAATAAATTTCCTTCATCACATAAACATTCAGTTAAGGGAGCATTCGTTATTTACGGGGAGGGGGGGGTCGGTGGAAAT
>LD365644.1:0-25765 GCA_001465055.1 Ptychodera flava | reverse complement strand
TATATATATATATATATATATATATATATATATATATATATATATATATATATATATATATATATATATATATATATGAGAACAATTTACCGTTATGGGTTAAATGAACGAGCAAAGAAAAAGGGTTTTTCAAATGATAACCACGCCAATGTTTGAATTCTATTTCTAAGAATTTCACGTACTGGTTTAAGACCATCTAATGTTCATGGAAACACAAAAACAAAAACCGATCAGCTGTTTCATGTGAGGAGTTTTTTCATATGTTAAGTCAATGTCTGAAAAATAACCTATGTAAATCTTTTAATAACATCAGAAAGATTCTAGATCAGACCAGAAAAACGAATATTGAAACAAATTGCTTTTTTTGTCCTACAACATAAAGGTTACCACAGAAATACCATCAATGGTACGATTACATATTGGATATTATAGACACTAAACTATACAAACAGCCAACTAAGCAATCAGTAACTCCACCTAAAATACCTGTGTAGTGTATCACGGGAATAAGGGTCTCGGTGATATCAACATTTCGAAGATCTTTAATCAACGTGATATTCATCAATACCTACCAAGAGAATGATGATGGCCGTCGAGTGACATACAGACTAGTTAAACCTATTCGTAATAACATCTTCAACTACAAACAAACAGTTGAAAGTATAAACATCTCAGAAGACAAATGCCTATCTGACACTGAAAGTTGTGACTATCAGCATTCTCAGTTATGTGATCCGAATCAAAGACATATTGTAACAGGGGATCTCAGGATTGTTGAAAATGCCAGGTAAAGGAAATTGTTATCCAAGGGACCTAATTTTAGGGAGCCAAGGACAGTCAACTATTCTCAGTGTGTTAGGTTTATTGAGTCATCTCTCAAGGACTTCATTCCATCCATGGCCGCCAAATATGATGTTGACATCACAACTTTCGATGAATGCAAAAGTAAGGTGATGGATGCGGTAGATGCAAATGTTCAAAAATTGAAGAAACCTAAAAAACCAAGGAAAACATCTCCAGTACTTAAAGACCCTACGGCAGTCGTCTGTTTCGAAAACCTTCACCGTAAATATGTTGTGGTACCAATAGATAAAACTGCAAACAATATTGCATTTGTGTGCAAATCATTCTATATAAGCGTCTCCTTACTGAAGTGGGTATCATGAACGGAGGGTCAGACACATACACAATATCAAAAAAAGATGTGACATTTGTTATCACGAACAACATTGCAGTATGTGACAGATTTGGACTTAAAGTATCAGAGAAAGAACAAAAACTACCACTAATGTACTGGATGTCCAAGATGCATAAGAACCCATCCGGAGCTCGCTTTATTGCAGCACTAAACCACTCAGTAAAACGATTTCTAGTGTCTTTAAATTAATTTTTAACAAGTACACAGATTCCATCTAAAAAGCAAATTTTACAGCAACATCAAAACTTTATGGGTTGTGAAAAATTCTTTTCCAGTAATTGAAAAGTTGAACGTCATCAACACTAGGAAAAAGGCCAAATGCATCTCAACATTCGATTTCGGTACACTATACACCAAAATTGAACATAAGGATCTACTGAAAGAACTGTTTAATGTAGTTGACTTTGTATTTGAGGGTGGAGCTAAACGATATATATTGATATCTCTTCTTCGCAAAGAGAAACAAGGCCCTTGTTTTCTCAGGCATCACTAAAGTCTGCTATAAAACATCTCATAGTTGAAAGTTATTTCCAGATAGGCAATATACGCCTTTTACAAAACACAGGCAATCCTATGGGTATTGATCCAGCGCCATTTTGGGCAAATTTATATCTACACAGGCATGAGTATAGATTCATGTCAAAACTCATTTATACCCATAGAGCTCGTGCTCGGAAATTTCATGGATTTGCACGATTCATCGATGACATATGTCTTCTAAATGATGGTGGAGAGTTTTGTAGATCATACGAGCAAATATATCCTGCAGTGCTCACGTTAAAGTGTGAGCATAATGGGCAATATGCTACATTTCTGGAATTGGACATATCTATAGTAGATGGAATATTCGTCTATAAACTCTTTGACAAGCGCGATGATTTCAAGTTTTCTATTGTGCGAATGCCAGATCTCGAAAGTAACATCCCTTCGTATATTTTTTATGGCACTGTATTGTCAGTATATCTTCGCATTGCTCGCGCAACACTTCTAATATAAGATTTTCTTCAAAATGTTACCTGCCTGTACAACAGGATGTTGTCTCAAGGAGGACAATAACCTAAAAAATTATCAGACAGTTTCATAAAGCTATGTCAAGACATCCTCAACTTTTTGAAAAATTCAATAACACCGAAAGACATATATAACATCAGACTCAGAATAACATGAGGTGTGGTGGTGATCAGTACTGCTTGGGGAGCCAAGGCAGTTGACTGTATTGTTTTTAAATCCCCGAAACAGTCGCCTTGGTAAATAACTGATGAAAACCTAGGAGATTTTGATGATGCTATTTCTTTGCTGTATATTAATTGTTATCAACTAATCCTGCTGATGTCATATCTTCATCATTCATATGACACGATCATAGAGAACCCATAATGATCTACTTCTTGCACTTGCATGACGTTACTTGACATCATTGCTGTATTTATTTCCGTCCGAGTAAATTTAAACTGTTTGGCTACTTTTTAATATATATATATATATATATATATATATATATATATATATATATATATATATATATATATTATGAAATTTCGTGGGCAATTATCGGCAGATCATCGAGTTGTTCTTACATAAGCAAGCGATGTAAGCTTTGTATGTCAGACAAGCTACACATTACCAATGCTGACAAACCTTCGCTATTAAATAAACGCTCTGAGGTGGTTTCAAAATGTCGCCACCAAAAAAATTATTATTTATCAAATTTTGTCCGCACCTACAACGGAATTGTACGTCTCATTCATATAAATGAGAGTCGCTAAGAAACATGTTTGAAAACATTTTTAAGAAACACTTTTGTCTGAGTATTACAGGATGCATGAAACTTAAGTTACAGATACTATTACTTTGTACTTTAAGTAATTTGTGTTATTATTTATAATGCTCTGCTCAAACATCGAGCGCTGTAATTTCCCAGCAGGACATCCGTATACTTCGATATGTATCTTTGTGTGTTTATGTGGGTATGTGTGTGTATTTATGCGTCTTCATGAATGCAGAATATATTATCTTTAAAGGGTGAATATATATGTATGTACGTATACATACATACATACATACATACATACATACATACATACATACATACATACATACACGAACACACACATACTGCTACATACTCATTTGTCTTAAGCAAATGCGAACCTATGTTCTATGTAGTTAGTGTATGAGATATTTCAAAGACACACAATATGACACAATATGTTACAGCAAAACGAAAATTGCAATACAGAGTGGTGTTATTGTCGCTGTGTGTATTCATCAGAAGTGTTTTTAAATTAAATCATAATAATACATACCAATTGTCTCTGGCTTACATTCATGTGATGGTTTGAAGACACAATCTTGTGGCCTTGGTTCAATAAGCTGATTTGCTATGTATGATTTTCCAGATCTGGCAGGACCAGAGACAGTTACGGGACAGATTGGACCGTCGGTGGAACGCAAGGAATCTATAGCGTCCTCACATACCACAAGTTGCCCTCGACATTTCTTGTTTTCCTCCAGGACACCTTCAGTTCTTTTCAATTCGTAGTTGTCCGGATAACACAGTGGAAGAAGCCTTGGTATTGTTCCTAGTATACAGAAATTGCGATGACACATGAGTGATATTTGATGCAAAACTACACAAAATTTCACAGAATCGGATCATTATCACAGGAGGTCCCATTCAAGCTGTGCCGAATTGTATTGAGACGAATGCGCTCCATGAATACCATGTGTGTAGTATATATAGCAAAACTGTATCAGAGCAGCAATATTGCAAACAAAGTTGATTTGGAAGTTTCTACTCAATATATGAATTTTGAATTCATTCACATACATATACATTAAATATTTTGATAGATGTATTTAAGCATTATCCCGAGCTTGCTGTTCGTCAGTAATTTGTATTTTGTATTTTATATTCATAACACTCTGATTTAGCATCGACTTTTGTAATTTCCCATGAGGATATCTGTATAATATCACACACACATATATATATATATATATATATATATATATATATATATATATATATATATATATATATATATATATATATTCATCATCACACCCCAGACATACCAAAACGGACATCCCATACGGCATATATATATATATATATATATATATATATATATATTCATCATCACACCCTAGACATACGAAAGCGGGCATCAAACATGGCCTAGCCGTACGTATATGCCGTATCTGCTTAAAAACAGAGTGGCGGTATGCCTACTTGAACGAACTTGAAAAATCACTAGTCAAACGAAACTACCCAGAAAAACTTATCAAAAGATAGATCGAGCAAAAAATATTTCAAGGAACCAACTACTTGAATACAAACCAGTCAAGACGCAGTCACGTATACCGTTAGTCACTACATTCAACCCCCGCCCCCATCCCAGCATAAAACAAATAACAGAGTCCCACTTCGTTCCACATACTCCATTTGTTGATCGCTGTCAGAATGCCATCCCAGAACTCCCAATCATAGCACATTTGCCGCAGTAAAAACCTACTGGAATTGCTGGTACACAGCAATGTATCCAGCACTACAAAACAGCAGGTTTCTTTCAATTCAATTCTACCAGAGGCTGCAACATATGCAAATACTCACATAGGGCAACAGAATTCATAAGTACCACTTGCAAAACAACACACGAAATAAAAAGCAATACGTCAGAGAAACTAAAACAGAGTTCAGACTACGCTTCAATAATCACCTATCATCAATCAGGCGAAATTAGAACACCGTAGTAGCTCTGCACTTCAACCAACCAAACCACACAATCCAAGATGTTGACATAATTGGCATAATTAGGTCAGGAACACCAATGGCACCATCCGCAGAAATCTAGAATCCCAATGGATAGCAAAATTAAGCACATTAACACCTCAAGGCCTCAACATTCCTGCATCTTAAATACACCACCGTTCTTAGTAATTATGCAAAATACAGCGCCCTCACATATCACCAATAAATAGCCCTGCCTGTAACAATCTGCGTGCCATTTACCATCCCGCGCCAATACACTAGGTAAGCCCAATTACTAAAACCACCCTTAACTGCTCTGTAATTTTCTGTTTTCAAAAAGACATGTGCCTTTTTCACATCTAAACTGTACTTGATTTTTTCAACAGAACACCTGATGAAGTTTGACTTCTCGGACGAAACGTTGTGACAAGTGAAATAAAACCGTGAAAACCAGAATATAGTAGAATGTGAATATTCTTCCAACAAGTATATACATATATATATATATATATATATATATATATATATATATATATATATATATATATATATATATATATATATATATATATATATGTGAGGGGAGAAGGTGGGGTTGGGGTGAGGGTGGGTTGGTGACTGATATCTACTTGCACCCCAACACCGCCGAAGGTTGATAGAAGCTCCATGAACACAGTCACGCCAGCAACCATGCAACATGCAAAAAACAATGAATGTATTTGTGTCGACTTAAGATGGCTGAACGGAAGTGCGCGTGTGCAATAAACGTTTCTCAAATTTCATCCAGAATGGTAATTTACCAAAATACGTAAATATACAAATGCAGCTTTTAACACAAGGTATGGTATAATATTCAAAATATATTTTTTTGTGATTGCATGATTATCATTCCTACCACAGCAGACGAATATAGTGGTGATGTAATAAGTTGGCTGATTCAAAAGCAAAAGCCTATCTCAACGGGCTTCCAATTAAGGAAGCGTTCAGTTATTATGGCCGGGGGTGGGCCGGCAAATTCTTTCTGCGCATCAGTCAAAATAAATGAACCCCCCTACCCATTGTTCCAAAAAATTGATGACCCCCTTTCAAGATGATAAAAATTTCATAACCCCCCGCACCCCACATTGCTTGAGTAAAGCTGCACACACAAACACCTCGGGGGTATGGAGCGATAGAATCCCAAAAAAAAGAGCTTAGATTTTTTCAAATGACCTTCCTTACAAACTCAAAAGGTGTTGATGCTCAGATTTCCCCTTCTGACTTGCTTATAATTTTGAAATTACCCCTCAAAGAGGTTGGACGGAAATTACTGATGGAACGCAATATTTTTGTGTACAAAATGTGGATATTTGAAAATAATTAAAAATCAGCTGTTGATAATGTTGATTCACTATACATGGTATGCATATATTTTCTCATACATGTATGAGAAATCTATGTGATACTTTTTCGATGCAAAACTATATCCATGCATTTATAGATATTTGATAATTTACATAAATGTACTTAAATGAAATAGGGTTGTTACAACTGGCATGTGGACAAAAAGTTTGACCTTAGAATTTTACCAAAAATATTCATCCACTATACATGGGAGTCAATGATAAAATTGTGAATATTTTTTTTTCCAATGAAAAACGTGGTATACTTGTGCATATACAGACGATGGTTAAATGTGCATATTATGTGTACAAGAAATCTGATTATGGAATTTCACTGAAAATGTTCATCCACTATACATGGGAGTCTATGAGGAAAGTGTGAATAATTTTTTTCCAATACAAAAATAGGTAAACCCATGTATTTATGCACTCTCGATTATTGATATCAATGTACTAGATTAGATTAGGGTGGTAACAAATGGATGTGTTTGCCAGAAATTGGATTTTGGAATTATACCAAAATGTAGATTCACTGTACATGGGAGTCTATGAGGAAATATGAATATTTTTTCCAATACAAAACTATCAAAATCTGTGTATTTAGAGACATTTGATAATTCATTTTTAAAGTACTTAGTTAGCCTAAGATGGTTAAAGGTTGATATGTGTGCAAGAAATTGGATTTTGTAATTTCACCGAAATGTTGATTCACTATACATTTGAGTCTATGAAAAAACTAAGAATATTTTTTTACAATGCTAAGCTAAATTAGTTTGTGCTTTTATAGGTGTTTGATAATTGATACAAATGAACTTGATTCAAATAGGGTATTTAAAAGTTCAGATGTGGACAACAATTATGATATTGGAAGTTCACCTAAAAGAATTATTTATTTTTTCATGGTACTAGTAGTATCATTACAGGTAACTGTTGAATAATATCCCGACAACACTTGCTATATCTCTAATATGTAAATAATAGGCATTGTTCATTGCCCTCAGTTCAGTGAGCTTGATTTACAATAAGACAAGCCTCAGAGTTGTCAAGTCAAGATGATCATGTGACAGATAATTATAATTTTGTTCAGATTTACAGGTGAATAACAGCAGAGAATGAAATCGTGCAACGAATCATTTTTATCTCCTAGAATATTTATGAACGCTGAAACTACTTTTTGACGGGACGGATACTTATGAAAATCAAGTAACCCCCCGCCTATGAGCTGTTTGAAAAATGCGTGACCCCCGTTGCAGTTTTCAAATTTGAGGTGCCCCCCCCCCTAGATTTTGCCGGCCCACCCCGGCCATAATAACTGAACGCTCCCTAATGTGTGAATACGTGCCATCTTGGGACTCATATCCAACATATGTGTCGTCAGTTTACCCCATGGTCACGTCACATACATGTAGGCACTGCAAGTGTAGGGGCGTCTCGTAGTCGTATGTGTATTTCTGCAATTAGGAACACCTAACGCCTGTAATGCATGTACCATATATATGCATGCCGTGAATATGAGACTTTACCGGAGTCAGGTACGCGACGGCCATTTTACCAGATTTTTGGCGAAGTGGCTTGCGCATGATGTCAGATGGAATTCGAAATGACTGCATTCTTGACAAAAACTTGCAACAAAGCAAGGCAATCATTGTCATCATAAGCCTTCAAACTCTCAATCGATATCGGTTTTTTTTAGAACGACGACGTGATTTGTGTCAGCGGGTGACTCGTGGATGCGCATACTTTATCTGCCTGACAAAACCAATATCTTTATGAAGGACATAGAATTAGTAACATTGTAACAAGCACAGGAATAGACTAAGTCTCCCTGAAACTTTATTAGCCGACTAACATGTTCAATATTGTCGTCCAATCAAAGTCGTCGATAGAAAGGCGCGTACCTGACCCTTTTCATTTGCACAGCACAGCCTGCGGTAGATCCAGACTTATCGCCTCGTACACCATTATGACAACCTATAGCTGCATTGAGTTACGTCGATGAAATAAACGAGAATTTGGTTTGAATATACGATCATGCGTATTAATTTTTTTTTCAAATTTATAATAGTACATGATATGCGCTACACCAGAAGTTTCTCTCGATCATTTCTCAAAATCTGACCTAGATGTTGAAATTGTATCTAGTTAGTCCGATTCTGGAAATTTGCCTCTGAAAGCCGTTAATCAGCTGTATTGGGCAAATCCAGCATGAACACCTAGTTGTGCAAAATAACATTCTCATTTCAAGATTACAGCATAAAACTACTGAAGCGTCTCTAATGGCCTTAGCCTAGCTTGCATTCAGAATCAAAAGATCACAAATTTCGGGCCATGCATGCAATGAAGATCAAGTTATCAGTAGATGTTGACTCTCCGATTGCCATTATATTCCTTTCCAGGCCGGTGATTTCTTAAAGTTTCCAGCCCACTTGACTTTCAGAGATTTGCATGTTATTTGACTTCCTCGTATTATTTATGTCATATTGTAGAATGTAAAGTTGTTATATATTTCACCTATGCAGCAAATAAAATGTGTTGGACTCTACCCTTACTGTTTACATTACCTTCTTTTAGAGTTTTTGTTGTAATCGTCGGTGCTTGATGTTCACTAGTTTCCTGTGTTTGCGTTCCGCTAGTTTTAACGCTGGTTTCAGGTGTTTTCCGTCCGCCAGTTTCCCGTGAAGGGAGTGCTTTACTTTCCGATGTGCTAGGTTGGTTTGTTTCCAAGAACTTGATCACTTTTTCCTTCAAAGGGTCTCGTTTTATGGATTCTAACAATTCCGACAATAGGTTTAGGTTGGATTCTGAAATGTGTCCCCTAGACTCCAGCTCAACGAATATGTCATTTGCACTATTAAGTCTTTCTAGAACCTTTCTCTCAATCTGTTCGTCCTGAAGAAGACATTTCATTTCGGTTACTTCACGGGCCACCAGGTTTAAGTCCAGTTCATGGTACAGCTTCCTCAGTGGAGCTATGCGATTCAATGAATCTGCGTCTCTCCCCGCCATTGAGCGTTCAATTGTTTCAAGTCCCGAATTCAATTTGGTATAGTTACATAATCCGTCTCATCTTAGAAAGTTAGCTGGTGTTCAAAGCTTACCCACGGTTCCTCTATAGAGATTGTGCTTACAAAGGGCTGCTGGCTATTTAACAGTACCGGGTACACAATTATTGAGGCTTCTGTGTAGGAGAAAAGGAGGGCGAAGCCAGGCCCACAATGACGGTTTAAGTTAGCGTAACCATCAGCTTCAAATGATATATAGAACTTACCCAAAAGGTCAAAGGTGTATTAAACGCCATCTTGGAAATCGCACAGCATTATGGTCCGACCGAAATGAATGCTGTTGGAGGGGCAAACCCGAAGCATGTCACTCGAGCCATAGCGTTCTAGCGTAGACGTACCAGGATACTCCGCTATTTCCTATCGTTATCGTTTTTTGACAGAGTTATCATCTAAAGTTAAGATTTAAGTTCTTTTTTTCTGTCGTGGAAAGTATTATTATTATCGTCGAACAAATTTAGAACCCAAATGACATCGTGTGTTGCTTCATAGTCACTGGTAAGGGTACATGTTTTTGACAAATCTATTGTTTTACTACGTTTAAGCCAGATTTTCGTGATATCGACATAGAACGGTCTTAAAAACTAGACTGTCAGCACTTAATGGGATCGTTGCAATCGTTTTGTAGTCTATTTTGCTGTATGTTGTTGGTTCAAGAGTTAATCTTTGATAGGGAGCTTTCATGGCTTGACTCAAATTTCACACCTTAGCTTGCAAATGAATAAAGCCGTTCACATTAATATCTGTTTCTACCATCACATAAAACATTCGGTAAACTAGCCTGCACAACAAAGAAAAGCATGTGAATAGGAATTTTCTCATGCTCATAGAAAGTTGTAAGCAGACATTTTGCTCATTTGTTGATGCTTCAGAACAATGCTGCCAAAAAGGTGCGTGGCTTATGTAGCTGTAATAGGTAATATTCAATGTCAGCTTCTGGTAAAACTTAATATCAAGATTGTTATTTTCTATTTTTAGATGTATTGTAATTGTTTATTTTAAAATTATTTTCCAGAAAGCCAGTCTTGAATAAAAATCTCGGGTAAATATCCTTACTATTAGATAAGTTATCACATCTTACTGCAAAATATAACTTTCATAAAATTTAATACAAACTATTGCTGTTGTTGTTAAGTTGTATATAGTATTTTGTACAGATGATGATGATGATGATTATTGAGTTGACTTAACGTGTTATTACTGCAATTGTTAACACTCCTGCAACTGCTTTTTCAATGGACGATTCTAAAGATATTACCCTTGAACATTTCATGAAATACTCTGTTAAAGAGTTGAAGAGGTAGCTGGGTCTGAGGAAAATAAGAGTAGGTCGTCGACAAGGGATGTTAGCAGTGCTGGCATATTGGACGCATAAACTCAAGGTACCAGACGAAGTGAATCCTTCCCAGATTGAGACAGCAGAGAACAGTACGAAGAGACTGACTAAAACTGACTGGAGTAGATGGTCAGCTCCTGCCCAATCATGATGATGTGGCAAGAAGTGAATGGAAAAGTGGTGTGAAGGAAACCCCGCAGTTGACATATGTAGATATTTAACACTACCTAAAAACACTCCAGGTATGTTTTGGTTTTCGGGAAATCAAGATCGTTCGTTTAAGTTTTAGTATAGCTGTAATACAGCCATAATTGACGAGTTTGTACTTTCTGAACTGAATATCAACTTGTCATAATTCGAGACTTAAATGCAAGTTTTTACTGGTCTACTGTATTAAGATGATAACAACACAATAACAAAGCATGCAAAAATCTTTATTTCGAAAACATAAAAAGTATCATGGGAAGTCAAAAATTAGCTACCGGCTTTCATGTATTAACAATAATGATTTCTGGTGTAAAAGATCGAGTGACAACAGTTTATGGTTTATGGCTATATAGGCACATGAATGGGTATGGCAAATTATCAATCCCATCTGTTTACCTTGGTTGATATAATCTTTGGGAGAAGCAAATTAATCAATAATATACTTTATGCTTTGTGTTAGGGTAGATTTATCACCTTATGTGTATGTGTTATTAATATCTGAGTTACATTTTGTGATTGTATTGCGAGCTTTTTATTTTACCGCTATCTTCCTTCATGAACATCCTTGAACCTAGGACGTTTCTGAAAGAAAGGATCAACATTGTGACATGAGTCATGTTATATAAGAAACTGTGATAACCATTTGAAACATTGGCAGACCCTTAGCGAAGAAAATCACAACTGCAGGTTAAGTACATTTTTGACATGTGTTTGTGTAATCACTGTTTTTTCATTTTTTTTCATTTTCCCTGTTTTTATTCAAGCATCTTACAGCAATTGTACAATTTAAAAACTTCTGGTATACCAATTACAGAAGCAAGGTTCATTACCTTTGATACTGTAAGAGATTTAGAAAAAAACAATGCGCCCATGAATTGTAAGGTGGCGTTTTCCCAAAGAATTTAACAAATTTTCGTGTGATTTCACTTTTTCCTCCCAATTTAATTCTTTGCACAGCCTATCATCATAACCAAACTACACAACTAGTGTTTTCACAGGGTCTGTAGTCCATTGAATGTGTGAAAAACATTCTTGTGACGTTTATCACCATATTTACCTTCAAAATTATCGTAAATCTGAGACACAGTCTTTTAGATACATTCATTTACTTTACACATTTGAAAAATCAGGCTAATCTGTCCAGGCGCTGCCGACTTATACTTATTGAATGATGTACGCACTGCCAAAAACGGAACTGAGAAATCGACGATTTGTGTAAATGACCTACGCGTCACACACTGTAGCCAAGAAGTCCGACTCGCGCACTATTTTCTGCATAGTTTATTACACCATTACTAAGCTAAAAATATTTAGCGTCAGTTTTGTGAATTTAGAACATGTTTGAGATTGCAGATCGTGTGAAAATAAAAATTATACACTGAACTGGCAAATGTTTGGTACCAGCAGTGGGTGGTATTTACACAACAAACACAAAAGGGTAATCAGTCCGGGTCATTTCCAAAATTGGCGACTCATTATGATAACGTATTCCGACTATAAGCCAATCATCGACCAGATAACGTTATTAATAAAGTAGAGATCACGCCAGAATCACAAATCATCAGCCAAGAGTGCAATTTACGGCCGCTCATTGAGCCTGTCTCATAAAGTTCGTGTTCTGCAGAAGATCATGGCCGCCAACGAGTCTGTTCAGTTGAAAAATAGTCGAGATAATTACGATTCATTTCTAATGTAAGTTTATGGATTTCTCTCAAGTACCGGTAATCATTTTGTAGATGTTTTTCATCTCTACTAGAAATGCTGTTTTCAAGGTCATTTATGTAGGTATGCGTATGGCATCTTGCCAGCAGTAAGAAGTAAGTTAGAGCTTTAAAATGATACATAAGTTGTGGTTGTCCGACGCAGACTGAAAATGGTACGCGAATTTGAAAATGTGTGTTCAACTTGACAGAGTGACCACACAACTGTTGGAGATTATGATAGAATGTGGCGTGATTAAACGTTATTTCACAAATGACATCCGTATTCCCATAAAAATGTGCAGTGCAAAGTATTTGGCAAAAACCCATCTTTCACAACTGACGATATTTTTGACACGGATTTACGATAATACTGAATTGTGCAGCCACGGAGTTTATAGCAAGATAGAGTTCGACACACTATGACGTACGTAACCACGGACGTATGTGGAGGTTGCCAAGCAATACAATTACTGATCGAGGGCTGGCCGCTGATTGGCTAATGAATGGAAAACATTATGGTATAGCGTCGTCAATTTTGGAAATAACCCGGACTGGTATAATTCGCTATTTAATCTATTTGTCGAGTTTCTAATATTTTGCACATACATACACTTTTAAGTTGAAAAGTTGAACAACAGCCGTTTAGACAGATTTTTTTAAGGAATATATATATATATATATATATATATATATATATATATATATATATATATATATATAAATGATAACATGGTGAAATTTGATGCTACGATGAAACCGAAACAAACGCATATTATTGTTCATTTCCACATGTGTGTATCAATACCATGTCCTCATCAGTCGTGCAAGTAACTTTGTGATTATAACTACAGCTATAGTGTCCCTGGTCGTTTCTAAAGGGACTAAAGTCCCAAAAGCGTCAAAACAATATAGTAGTAGACATAATTGTGTATTTATCGACATATTTGCACTTGTGCGGGTCGTATATTCAATGCTTGTCATGCTATGATTATGAATTACATTGCCAGGCAAACGTTAAACGTTAAGAACAAAGTACCGGTGAGGATTAAACTTTGCACTGAAAAAAGTTTATAATATTATATTCAGATAATATTAGCTTAAGAGGGAATTGGTTTTGTCACTGCAAAGCGTTTGGTGGCGCTCTTAGTACTTGAACCAAATGCCAAATTAAAGAGTGACACATCTTGTATTTTAGTAGAAGTGTTAACAAGCAAACAAATCACTGCAGAGTTCTCCACCAGCAGATTTTTAGGGATGGGCCACCCCTCTGTTTCAGAGTAATCTATTCATATGTTAATCACAAAGGAATATAGTTTTACAAGCTATGGAGAATACTGCACTCGACTAAAAAGTCCTCTTCTTTTGTAAAATCTTCGTTCATAATCTCTCGCTAATTTCTATAATGGTGCAAAAAATAAAAAATAAAAATAAATAAAAATAAACGCAAACGAGTGTTGCAAGGGACTTAAAGTTTAGTGTTTTGTTATAACTACATATCAACATGCACAACATTTATAACCCCAAGTACATTTTAATAGAAGTAGCGGGGCTTTCGGCTTCACAAACCACACGAATTACAGTGGTTTGCGTTGATCCGTTGGCTTTAGATAAACTAGCAATATTGTCCAAAACGATGTGTTGTCAACACTGTCAGGTGTATATCAGCTGGTGATATCATCAATCAATTGCAAGGATACCGCTCTGCAAAAGTTGTAACATTATCGAGCAGGATGTCAGCTTTGTCAAAACACGACCACCACATATGTCCACGCACAACCCGTTAACTGTCCAGGATGCATCACTTGCCGCTAAAGTTTAGTATATTATCAAATATAAGGCGTCTGACTTTTACCTATTTTTGAAAGGACAAACATTCCCATGTGCATCGTTAATACATGAGAAAGTGTTTCTCAACACACAGAACTTCAATGCAATAGAACTATGTACAAAAATACAACCCGGCTTGATGGTATGTAGTTTCGCCAGCTTTGCCGTAGTGAATACCTCTACCACCAGTCTAGTATGTACAAATACTGCTGCAAGAATTTTTCAGGTTGCACACTCAACGGGATTGCATGTACTTTATATATATATATATATATATATATATATATATATATATATATATATATATATATATATATATATATTATATTAACAGATTTTATATATATTATATATATATATATATATATATATATATATATATATATTAGATTAGCAGATTGGACTTTACTTGATCAACAATAAGGCGTCCTATTAACAAATTCTGAATGACGCGCAGAAGATTCAAACATGCTACATAGGTCCATAACATTCTGCAGCACCGATAGTGGCTAGTGCATAGCACACAGGAAATCCAGCAGCATTTCTTCTTATCGTTCCCTTTTCAACAGCATTGTCAACTTGTTAAATGCGATACACACATATTTGTACAATATTGCACGCAGCCAAACTTTATGAAGGCGTTTTGGTGTTTGTGGTTTTTTGTTTCAGCCAAACTAAGGCATCGTTACTAGTGAGTTGTCCTTTTTTATATAAACGTTTAACATCAAAGTTTGTGTTGAATTGAAAGACAACTTAGATAACAGTGGTTTGCGTTTACCTGTTGTCATTAGACAAACTAGACAGCACTGCCAGGTGTAATTATCAGCTACGCTGTAGTATGAGTCGATCATAAAGGAATCAACTTTGCAAAAGTTGAAACATTGTTAAGAAGGAGGTCAGACGTAATCAAAACAACACCACCCGATCTACACACATCACGTCTACTATCCTGGACGCAGTCATTTTTTGCTTAGTTCAACAAAATATAAAACTTTTATGAAGACTTTGCACCACCATTTCTAACTGGCATGCAATCCATACACCGCAAACGCATGACGCACAGTTTAAGAGCAAATCCTATAGATGTTTGTATCGCATTTAACGACTTGAAACTCAGGCTGAAAAGGGAACAATACAAAGAAATACTTCGGCGGAAGGTGTTATTTTGTCGGTGACCTCCTGTTACATAGTGTTTTAACTTTTACAGAGTGATTACTTTGTACTAATTGACTATTATAATACCGCCAAGCTGATAGTCACATCTAACAGCGTTGACAACACCTTGATTTAGACAATTTGACTTGTTCGTGTAATGCCATCATGTCAACGATAACCACTACATTTATTAACAATGTGTTTGTGGTATATCGATTGTGTGCCAGTTAGAATTATAATGTAATGTCTTGATCAAAGTATTATATTTTGTTGAACAGGTAACAAGTGGCTGCGTTCAGGATGGCAGAGGTAGTATCTGTAGATCAGGTGGTGTTGTTTTGATTACGTCTGACCTCTTGCTACACAATGTTTCACCTTTTGCAGAGTTCACTCCTTTATGACTGACTTATGTTACCGCCAAGCTGATAATTGCACCTGGTAGTGTTGACAGCACCTCGACAATATGTCTAGTTTGTCTTAATCCACCGGGTCAGCACAAACCACTGTAAATCAATGCATGAGTTCAGGCTTATTTTATATGCTTGTTTTATTAGTTTTTTATCATCTTTATCTCTCAATAGCTAGACTAACAGAGCGCACAACTTTTGAAGACAGCAGATGACTAAAAACATATAAACAGTTAACATTTGCTACCGCCATTGCAAGAACCAAAGATTAAGACCTACCACTTTAACAAGTGCGAAGGTTTGACGTTCAGAAGTACGAAATTGCTACATGTTCCTATGAGTGTAGACATACGTGAACGCATATGCCTGCAGCTGTTCATGTAAGTCGACATTCTTTGTTGATGTTAATGACTCTAATGTAAACAAACATGACAAAGGTCACTTGCATTATGATTAATGTGTAACCATCTGAAGGAAATGTACATTGCGGCCGTGAAAATACATGAGTCAATCTTCTATTCCATGAAAATATTTATCGTGACGATTTTATAGAAAGGGTAGAATCTATGAGCACGGCTTTTCCTTATAGTGATTAGAATAAAATATTTGAAGAACAAAATATCCTTTTTCCATCCTGTGGGAACTTAATCAAGGTGAATGAAATGTTGGACTCACATGATGCACGTTGAAACTTGACCTCGAATGCAGATAAGTTGGGGATTGTCATTTAGAAATTGTAGTTTAGTTAATTAGTCTTTAGCGGAATAGAAACAGCGTGAAGGAGTGAGCAATAAAAGGCTCTCCTTCAATCCTGAAAGCAGATAACTTGTTAATACTGCAGTGTCAGCTCATTTGTGTAGTGTTTATTTTGATATCTGTACGAACTATTTTAACTTGTCATCTCAACTTATGTTAATTTTAGTATGGGCAGGTGCACTACATATAATAAAGTACTTATTTACATACGAGAAAAAGACACATCTTTGACCGAGGCCTGAGAAAATATTTGCAGGGACATGAATTAAATCTTCAATTTTGAAATAATCAGCCTTTTTTACTAATATACTGTAATGGGACTTTTTAATGAACGAGTACGATCAAGCTCATTCCTTTCGAATACAATACAATATATTTTAGGATAGCAAAAGTTTTCTAACAGTCACAACCATGTCCCTCTATTCAAGTATATTACAACTATGTTAATAATTAAGGTATTTCGCCCTTCATAATAATAATACTTAAACTTTTGTCCACTTCTTTCCTCGGGGAAACTTAAAATGACCTCTTTTCGATTCAAAATTGAAAGCAAGTGGTCGCTGTGCACAATTTTGTACAAGCGAAACAAATTACTCGGAATTGACCAACACTCCTATTTAAAGGTGGCCGCCATTCCTGTGTGAACGCGAAAGTTTCACGAAAATGAGCCAGTGACATCTCAACTTATACAAACTGAACTACTACAAGAGACAAAAAATTGCTTGTAAACACTCGACAGTCTCCGAGGCGCTTTCTACATTAACCCTAATTACACCCGTTCATTGATAAGTAGTTGACCTTTCTGAACAAGGTTAACCCATGACTTAAATATTAGAATGATGAGCTTGTATGAGTTGTCTGACAACATGTTCGAAGCAACGTCCGGGTTTTGAGCAAATTTGCACTATGCGACAGGTCAAAATACTAGTTTTTGATAAGCGTGATATTCTACTTAATTGTTTATGGCAGACTCTGTGTTCCATGTCATTGAATGATTTAGTATAAATGATAAGAAGTAAAAATAATGACTTTACACAGTAACAAAACTACTAGTCATGGCGTGTTTTTCAGAAACTGTGCATACCTACATGTACTGAGCATGCCCAGCAATGAAACAAATCGAAAGCTCTATAAACGACGATTCATTATTATTCATTAACGGATTGGCAAGTAATTGTATCATGATGTTAGATGATGTTTTGAAAAGTAAAACCATATCACACTAAAATAACAAGTACTTGGCAAGAATTTGGGTGTTGTACTTTTAATCTTTAATTTTTGGATGCAAGCCATCAAATAGCAATAAGATTAACAGGCCTGCATTTATAACAGTGAGAGGGACTTAAATACCTTGAGTTTATTGGGACTTTATAACTTTAAGTTTGTCTGAATTTAGCCCTTGGAGAAGTTTGTGTCAACACAAAACATTTGCATATCAATAAAGATTTCGTTGAATGTCATGCTCGGGTTTACGTGAGATCCGGATTTTGGATTTCATTCACCAAACACAGAATACCAGTAACTAGTATTTACAACTATTCTGGTCTGCCACACATTTGTAATGATTCGACGACCGACGACGCATTCTAATTATTTTGAGGGCAGAATGCAGTATTTGATAACCGATATCAGAATAATTTTGTGATAAATCTGCCAAGGCATACACTAATACTCGTTTGACAGTGGCTAATTATAGAAGAACGTAATGAAACACGATCCCATAATTCCATCATGATATCGATATAAGATTTCAGACACGTTTGCAGTGTACATGTAGAGTGGCAGTGTCGAAGTGTAAAACCCTATCTTATGCGTCCTGCTCACATATAAAATTCTGACGCACATGCGCAAACGTCTCTATTGATAAAGGATTGTTTGTGCATGCCTTTTTTCATGCGCTTATTACATGTTCCTGACACATGCACTTTGAACAACGACATTATCTTCTTACAGAAACACGTAATTGGCCGTATCCGATTTCATGTCAATCTTCACTGCCATTTTATATTATGCTACTAGAACCGATAGCTTGCCACCATAAGTTGACCCTATCCATTTTTTGCCTCCATCGATTCCCACATAACGAACGGTAAAGGGAATTGATCTTAAAATTTAAATCAACCGATGATATTAGCAACGAATAATTTGTATCATCTTAGCCCGTCATTAACAGGTGTTTCTTTCACATGTAAGTTGGACTTATCCTTAAGAAAAGGTCATTGGCCGCTCGGTATTGGTCAAGGTTGATTTGAATGAAAGAAAGACTATGGTAAATCTCCTTAAACTCAATGGTTATATCATACTTATTTGACTTCAACAATATTTTCTACAGCAACTCCGTCATATGCTCTTCAAATACCTGACAAACTCTGGGCGTTCGCTTGACCTGACAACACCCATATAACATGGCGATTGTGCATTTTGATAAGCATGCTTATGAGAGCACCGGATCCGACTGAGGTCAGCAAGGTTAGGTTAGGTTACCTATTAATGAAAACCTGCCAGCGTACACATGGCCTGAGGCAATTCAGGTTAACGTCGGGTCATCTAGGGTATCAGAGGTGAACCTTACCGTGTCACTTTGTGCCTCACAAACACCAAAGAGAGCAATATTATTTCAGAGAGGCAAATACTAGTGTGCTGCATATCCTGAGAAGTGCCAATAGTTAAAGCCAACAAAGCTGTTCGAGGAAACGGTATGTTTGTGCAGTTCTTTTTAGCGGTAAAGGTGAAGTTAAAATTAACCAACGAGCGGAGAAAAAAACCATTTCTTACTCAGGACAATGAGGATATTTCAGGTTTTACAGTTCGTGGGAGGAAATTGCTTGCAGGGGGTACCAAAAATAGGTAGAGTGAGGGGAATGCTTGTCTGATATAATTTTAGGAAGGGTGGTGGTGTCAGTCGTTGGTAAAGGTCAATACCAAGCTTGAAATGTTGTGAGAAGTGAGCAGCGGTTGACCATATATACCTGAGGGTAGTGGGAATTATAATTCAGTGTTAGGACATATTTTCTGCATTTGCCAGTGGCTGGGTAGTTGTACGAACAGATCCACTATCCCCTCCAAATTATAAGCTCAAAGTGAATAATGTGTAAAAATCAGTATATAAGCTTAAGAAACATTGTTTTGTGAGGATTTTGTAAACTTCACTAACTCTACCAGCTGGCTGCACCTATTGCCGAGTTCGATCTACAGCTTGACAGAGCCCACTTCTCTGGTGAAGTGCCTTTCGCAGTGTGGAGTGTAAAGGTCTGAAAGTTAAACTGTACACTGCTCACGTAAAATTTTACTCCCAATCGGAAATTTGCTTATATAAAATTAATGAAGTACACTTTGTTCACATTTGTTCAGATTTTTCAAAGAAATATTTTAATTTGCAATGATTAAAATCTTAACTGTCACATACCTTGAAATACACGAAAAATTGAATGCCATCGTAAGAACAACAACAACAACAACAACAACAACAAGAATAATTAAACCACTCATTTTCTAAACTCCAAGCTGTCAGGGAGTTTTACAAGCCTCAACAAACTAGCTTCTACTTTATTTTGCTTGTAGTAACATACTATAGAGAAAATTTGTGTTATGTTTAACACGCAATTGTCAATGTGTTTCTGTTTTTTTTTTCAATTTTAAGACTATTTTTATTGAATTTTGAGTCTGGTTTCCTGATATTTGTCATGGTATATCCAGAGTCGATATAGACTGAAAATTGAAAAGTATGTTACATAAAATATAGTGTTTAAAGCAATCGTTGAACACTCAATCTAGACTGTGGTTACAAATGTAAGGCTTTTCCAATCGTATCATGGTATTTGCGCTTTTACAAAAGAAAATCATACCCACCATCCTTTCTCAAAAGATCATCGGTTAAAGTCATAATTTACAGTTACACTCAAAGACACGTTTGCCGAACAAACAAACTCATGAAGACCTTATAATGCAACTCAAAAATATTTGCGTACTAGGAGCCAATCATTTAACATGTACAGTGGATTCCCTTTGACAAACACAAACAATTAAGTAGGATATATTTTACTTGTCCGCTGTTAATATCACATCATATCCATATGAACGACATTACATGAAATAAAAGCTCGCTCATTACAATTCCACACAGCTAGAGTATATTAACAAAGAAACATCGTTTTATGATGACAGTTTTCCGGTGCACTACAAACGCTTCACACACTTAATACATGGGATTCGCGTTCAGTACCCCTTCGTCGATGATGTGTTGTTAGGAATGTAGAAGCAATGCAGGAAAAACAAAAAATCATATTAGTTGGGTCCATTGATCTCTTATAAGATACAATATTTTTCGATATTGTTTGAGGTAGATCGTTACTTGTATTTCACATAGGTTCAAAACTGTTTTCTCATTCATGTCTTATACATTTTCAATATATCTGATTTACGTAATTGTTTTTGAATCATAAGGCTAAATGTATTTCAGATGATTTTGGATAAAATGATACACACGATTTATATCGCATTTCGCCCGAG
Organism: Ptychodera flava; assembly: GCA_001465055.1. Taxonomy (NCBI): domain Eukaryota; kingdom Metazoa; phylum Hemichordata; class Enteropneusta; family Ptychoderidae; genus Ptychodera; species Ptychodera flava. The sequence goes on along the minus strand of LD365644.1, from coordinate 4,472 downwards.
GAAGATCATTTATTTTAAAAGCAGTCTAAGCCTTAAACACTTGCCTTAAAACTCGATATGAATGGTTTGTACTATTTAAGTTTACATTACCGATGGCCGTTCATAAACGCTTTCCAATTATGGCATATAGGATTGCCGCATTAATTCATCTTGTTTCCTCGTTAACTCCTCTTGTTTCACCTTCTTCTCTACTCTCATGTTATCGAGACCGTGCTGCAGTTCGTCTACCAAAGCCTGATGGGTTCTTCTCAGTGTTTCAATTTGGGCCTGTATGGCGGCACTTCTTTCTTCGAAATCGGTTTCTAATTGTTTCTGCTGATCATCAATGTCTTCAACCATCATGGCTTGCTGATTTAATGAAGAATGGATTAAATTGAACGCTAACTATTTTACTCGGATGATAATAATGAAGTGTATATTAAAACGATACGAGATTTTCTGACAGGGTCTTCTGGAGAACCCTAGCTCACTCGCAGTTTCTCCGTTTATGTCGGTAAGTGTGAACAAGATTTTGTCAGGTTAGGAGCTAGGTCCCTAATTAGCCAATGTCTTGCTATTTACAAATTTGTCACACAAAGTAGCCACTCCGGTACGTTATGTATATATGTTCACAACAATATTTTTGTCGGAAATTGCCTTTCATAAAATATACTTGCAAGTGGTACCATTAAAAGTGGTCTAAAACTTACTATTGTTTTATCCTCCTCCTTCTTCATCGCAACTATCTGTTCTTTGGTTTTTTCTTTTTCCTGTCAAAACAACAACAGAATACAAAATGTGTCAACGCTGTGATGACAATTTTTCAACACCTCATTCGCAAACATCTCAAGCTTTCAACTGAATTTTAACATCTATGTAAAATTCTATTGATCTGATTATCAAGTCACGTGCTTTTCATCTATGGCTACTTACCATTTTTTCTATTTCTGCAGCCCTTGCACTGACACTCATTACTGGATTAACGTTGTCATCAGAGGACGTGCATTCCTTCATTCCTGTCGGTGAAATGTCTTCTATTTTCTACAAGACAGTGGGTCAGTCATCAAGACATGTAAATCGTCGATTTAGGATAACACATGGAACACAATAGGAAATAATCCTGTTTTTGTCTCACCAGCGATTAAACCATTTTTTTGTCTTACCAGCGATTTAAAATGTCATTTCAATATAAAACAAGACCGACTACAATGAACGATGTCGCCTTTTTACTCTTAGAACTATATGAAGTTTTTGCAAGGAGAATGTCAAGTATTTATTTACATAATACCCAAGTCACTTCAAGCTCTGCTATTTCGACAACTCAATGACTGCTTAATCAGAATCTATAGTATATTGAATTTGATATATGTTTTATGATGGCATGAAACACTGAACGTGCTCATTCTCTGACAATATACCTGGCTTAGCGAACGACTTGAATATTTCTTGACGGAAATCGGAAACTGAAATTTTCAAAACGAGGAAACAGCTTTATCTCTGATGCAATTATTCTAATCATTTAGTGAAAACCACTAATGGATACAATTAAAGAAATAAAACAAGTAAAAAAGACTCACAGCAGCCAGCACAGTTTTATACACATGCCACATTTGTGGACCACGTGCCCTCTCCTTGTATTGTTCATTTAAACTGTATATCTTTCCAGGCTCCGAAACCTCGTGGAGCAGCTCGTTAACGAGCTGTCTACAAAATTTGTCAGACTTTTTTTCATTTTGGTCCAGTATTTTGTGTAAATAACCACCAACGACGTCGCCGTCACTGTATTGGACAAGCTTTTCCTAGGAATGATTAAGACGGGACACATGATTATATACAAAACGGAAATGAAGGAATGGTTTTATGGTAGAATTATCATGTTATGAAATTCCTGCTGCACCATGATCGTCGTTACGCATCTCGAACTAAACACAAAAAATAACCAACCAAGACAATAAAAATAATAATATAATCATCATGATCGTCATCATCATCATCATCATCATCATCATCATCAACAACAACAAAAAACAACAACAACAACAACAACAACAACAACCTTAATAATAATAATAATAATAATAATAATAATAATAATATAATAATAATAATAATAACAGCATCAACAGTAACGACAACAACAACAACAACAGAAACACTGCAGTGTTATTTATAAAATCCTACCTTTAATACATCTCTGTATTTATTAAGACTTTTGGCATCATTTATGCATTTTGCATTTTCTTTGAATTTTCTCATTGCCTGATGCATACAATCGTTGTGCTTTTTGGTGATCTCGTAGTTCTGACAAGGAATAGCTGCGTTTGCATATTCATCCATATTATCACGGTAGTCAGTGAACACCAGATCGACCACTTGCTGTAGCTGGGCTTCTATTACACTTTGGACAACGTCATCCACGTTGATTATTTTAGTCTCTGAAAACCTGGACACGTACTGCTGCTCTCAGTTTTGTTTGTTTGTTTGTTTGTTTGTTTGTTTTGTTTTCTAAATATTGTTTGGTGTACCATTTGTGGGGCTCATTTTGAAGCCTTAGGTGTAAGAAATACTTTCACCGTCTTGCGTTTTCGAAAAAATATTTTTTCCTCATATAGTAAAAACAGAGGTTGCAGCGATTTTGAATTTCAAATATGGGTAACTTTTTTCTCTGGTACCAAATTTCTCACGGTGACCCCTGATTTGGGTTGTTTATTTCTTACGGAATGTTGAAATTTCCTTAACGAAAGTTTGAGCGAAGGTTAACTGTCTTTCATTTTTGAAGAGAACGCTACCTTAACAGGGAAATAACAAACTATCTGAATGCCTACTCTGTGACTCAGAAGAAGAAATATTCCTGCAAAAGCAATGGCTCATGACAAAAATAGACAAAACTAATAGCTGAGCGTTCTGAACCAGTTTGCCATGTTCTCCAAAAAAACCCCCTCAGTTAGAGGAAGATAACGTCGATGATAGGCAGAGGGAACCCTAGATAGTGAAGTAGGTTAAAAATATACGTAAAAAGTTATCATCCGAGTCATACAAAGGTATCTTGAGAAATAATTTTAAAATGTGTAATTTGAATTTTTCTACCGTTGAAGGCCAGGCTTATTATATCAGGCTATTAAATCGCGAATGTTAATTTTTTTCTTCGACCAGGATATGTACCTCTTCAACGCCCGGATATAGCAAAATTACTAACGAGCAAAAACATATCCAGTAGGCAGAGTAGAGTCAATAATCAGGAACGATAATATATTCTTACGGTTTCCGTTTATGTTGCCATCATAAGGCCAGGCCTTCTTTGGTTTCATGAGTGTACGACACCGGCTTATGAAAATATCGATGCTCTGAAGGAAAGCCTGATGTAATCTCCTGCTATTCTTTCCTTTGCCCAATTCTTCTAACACTGACGCTTCTGTCGATGGCGTGGGAAGCGTCATTGCATCAAACACTGCAAAGGATTTTAAGATGGCTCTTCGAGTACTGTTGAGTTCCTTGACCTTTGCTGTGGTCATATCGTCTTCCTTCTGTAGTTTTAACACCTGTGAATTCAGGTGGAGACGTAATAAGTCTTAGTTTAAACCTGTGATTATCTATTCCGATACATATACTTTAAATTTTTGAGGTTATGCAGTAGGTTTGTCCTGCTATTTCATACTCCTAAATTTGCCAGGATTTAATGCTTATTAAATTTAGGCGAACTTAAGAATGACAGAATAACTGTTGCTGTTAAGGGACTAATATTTTACTGTAATATAATATAAGTCATACGTCGCTTACTTCTTCCAATAGGTAATATTTGAAGTCAACTTCTACATCCTCGCCGTCTTTGGAAATCTTGAACGACATAGTAACGTCACGTAGAAGCCAAAAGAAATTCGGGAAGAACTTCATAAATTCATTTTCCAATAGGGTGGTCTTCTTTGAACTACACCCGCTCCATTTAAACACTTCAACGAGTCTATTTACCCAACTGAAACAACGAAAACAGAGAGAAACTTTCATCGTCTGCAGCACGTACAATTTCACAAGTCTTTATAGTAAATGATAGTTATTAAGTAGTCAAAAACGGTCAATACATATTTAAATGCCCATTCGTCGAAACAACTCTCTCTCTCTCTCTCTCTCTCTCTCTCTCTCTCTCTCTCTCTCTCTACCTGAGTTTTTTCAGGTCCTCTGCAGATATGGAGTGCATGCTGTTGTAGACCAACACAGACGATATCAAGGCCATCAAAGCAAACATAAGCATACCGTCTTCTTTATCTGCGTTGTGCGCATCAAGTCCTTCTGTGTCCATGATAATGACTGTCACTTCTGTTCCGAACGACACCTTCCTTTTGAACGTGTCTGTACTCATCCATATCCCTTCATATTTACGAGATTACATATAGATAGATAGATAGATAGATAGATAGATAGATAGATAGATAGATAGATACATACATACATACATACATACATACATACATACATACATACAGACAGACAGACAGACA